>APFE031488505.1:65720-95021 GCA_000404065.3 Pinus taeda
ACATTGGGTTTCCACCTTATATCATGGTGTTCATGTGTGCTCCTTATGTGTGATGTTCAGTTCTGTTTTACTGCTCCTATTTACTATTAATATGGTTAATAATGTTCTGAGGCACTCATCAAAGATCAACTAACTGAATCATAAGTTTATTGGATATACGCTACTTGGTTTAAGCACAGTTGCGTATATACGCAGGTATCCTTAACTAAAGTAGCGTATATGTATCTGAGTATGAAAATGAAAAAGTATTTGATTTGCTAATACTGATTCACCCCCCCCCCTCTCAGTATTATTTCCAACAGCTTGGCCTGCTGCCCAACATCCTCTGCATTGATGCCTCATGTATTGTTGCCCATGGCTCTACCACTGCCACTGCTACATCTGTACTACAACTCCATCTTCATCCGTGCTGCTGCTAGTCCTTCTTCCCAACACTACATCTGCATTGCAACTCTCTCTCAAATGTTGCATCATGTTGCTCATACCACTACAACACCTAACACTTATCCATTTCTGCTACTGAAATGGATTCTTTACCATCACCATCTTCTCCCTAAAATAAGTGAACTTGGTTCTTCCAAGGGCCTTGGTAAGGATGTCTGCCACCTGTTCTCCTGTAGGAGTGTAGCTCAATTGCACAGCTCCTCGTTGGACACAGTCTTTGACAAAGTGACACCGAATATCAATGTGCTTCGACCGATCATGAAAAACTAGATTCTTAGAGAGCTTGATGCAACTTTGATTGTCACACATGATCTTGGTCGCCTCCATCCTTCTTCTGAATAGGTTCACAAGCAATTTTCTAAGCCATATGGCTTCGCACAAAGCTGTGCTAGCGGCCATATATTCTACTTCGGCTAAGCTCAGAGCTACGGATTTCTATTTCCTACTACACCAGGAGGTCATCCCCGATCCAATGTTGAAACAATACCCAGAGGTACTTTTCCGATCTACTGAACTTCCAGCCCAATCTGCATCAGTAAACCCACTCAGTATGATATCATTGCTTATGGTGTATAAGAGTCCATACTCAATTCTTCCCTGCATATATCTGAGAACATGTTTGGCTACTACCCAGTGCGCCCTCTTCGGTTCCACCATGAACTAATTGAGGGTGTTGACAACGTAACAAATGTCTGGCCTAGTATTGACCAGATACATCAGGGACCCTATGAGCTGCCTGTATAAGGTGGGATCAACATCCTTGTCTTCTGATGCATCAATTTTCTTCCAGTTGGTGATCATTGGAGTAGCCATAGGCCTATAGTCTTGCATCTTGAATCTCTTCAGAATTTCTATAGCATATCTCCTTTGTCCAAGGAAGATCTCCCCCTTCTGCTACCAAACTTCGAACCCCAGGAAATAATGCATTTGTCCCAAATCCTTCATGTTGAATTCTGTGGCTAGATTCTTCTTGCAATCCTCGATGAGCCTGGATGATCCTGTTAGGAAGAGATCATCCACATATAATGCTAGGATTAGAGGCTCATTCTCTACAACTAGATAGTAGAGATTTGGATCTGCGTCACTCCTGACAAACCCCATCTTCTGCAAGTAGCCATCAATTCGACCATACCATGCTGTAGGTCCCTGTTTGAGCCCATACAAGGCTTTCTTCAATCTGCAGACATGATATTTCTTCTCATGTATCTCAAAGCCTTTTGACTGTTCAATGTATACTTCCTCTTCTATCACTTTGTTCAAGAATGTTGTTTTGACATCCATCTAATGAAACTCCCATCCCATCTGTGCGGCAAGAGATATCACGGTTCTAATAGATGTATATCTGGCTACTAGGGCGAAGGTCTCTTCATAGTCTATTCCTACCTTCTGAGCATACCCCTTAGCCACAAACCTGGCTTTGTACTTTTCCACACTGTCGTTTGCAGCGTATTTAATCTTGTAGATCCATCTCGAACCTACCACTGATCTGTCCTGAGGCCTAGGCACTACTTCCCAGACATCATTCACCATTATAGAGTTGTACTCCTCTACCATCGCATCCATCCTAACTTGATGTTGAGCGGCTTCCTGAAAATTGGAAGGCTCCCCATCCTGAGCTACTAAGACCTGTACCTATCTGGCTGTTTTCGCTCCCTTTTATTATTTCTCGGTGCACTGATTAAATCTTCTGCATCCCGTAGAATCTGTCGGAGTTCCTGGCTCATTCTTCCTCTGGTAGCAGGTGCATCTATTAGCTCCTCCTCTTCTTGTGATTCTTCCTATTCTGAAGGAGAACTCTTGGCTTCCGCTGGTTGAAGTGGTTTGACCAACGACTCATCTTTTGATTGCTCCTCAGAAGGCATTTCTCGAGATTTTTTGAAGGCCCTATCTTCCATGAACTTACATCTCGTTGAACTACTACCTCCCTGCTCCCTGGAAGATAGATTCTATATGCCTTAACGTTCTCACTATATCCCACTAGATATCCTTTCTTTGTAGTTTGATCCAACTTCTTCCTCTTCTTCTTGGGTATACGGCAATATGCTAAACTCCCAAATACCCTAAAATGACTGACTTCAGGTGTCTTCCCAGTGAAGTCTTTCTCCGGAGTAATCTTGCCCAATGCCCTATGAGGAGTTCTATTCTGGACATAGACTGCCATGTTGCATGCTTCTGCCCACAGGAATTTTGACATATTCTGATCATACATCATGGCCCTAGCTGCTTCCATGATAGTCCTGTTATTCCTTTCTGCTACTCCATTCTGCTCTAGATTGTAATGAGTTGTCCACTCTCTTCTGATGCCCTCCCTAGCGCAAAAATCAGTGAAGTCTTTATCGACATATTCTCCACCATTGTCTGAGCGCAAAACTTTTATTTTCTTTCCTGTCAGATTCTCCACCAGAGCCTTGAACTCTTTGAATCGACAAAAAACCTCGTTCTTGGTTTTTAGAAAATAAATCCAAGTTTTCCTGGAGTGGTCATCAATGAAGGTGACGAATTATTTGGCACCACTAAGAGTTTTAGTGGACATTAGTCCCCAGATATCTGAGTGTATCAATCCTAGCACACTCTTGGCCCTGTTCGTACTTCTAGGAAATGTTGGTTTGGCATACTTGCCCAAAGCACATCCTCTGCATACATCATCTCGTTCTGTACTAAGATCTGGAACTCCTATTACAATTTTCCTAAGAATTCTCAGAGCCCCATGGTGCAAATGTCCCATTCTTTTGTGCCATAGTTCATTCAAATCCTTGTCTCCATTACTGCTTATTAGTGCCATTGGTGATTCTAGTTGTAACTTGTACAACCTGTTACTTCTGATTCCAATCTGCACTTTCTTTTTCCAACTCGTGTGTTTGATGTATACTTTCTCCTTAATGAAGAAAACGTCATAGCCCTAGCTTTGAAGTTGTGATACAGAAAGTAAGTTCATCCCTAGTCTTAGCACATGCAACACATTGGTAGCTCGGAACCACTCTCCTATTTCGCTTTGAAAAACTATGGTACCCTTCCCTACTAGACGACACTTTGCCTTATTCCCCATGGTGATCTGAAAATTATCCTTTCCTCCTAATAGTCTAAGAAACATTCCCAGATTCCTATCATATGCTAGGAGGCTCCACTATCTATATACCATACCTCTGATGATGTAGAGCTTGTTACACAAGCAACTTCTTCTTCCAATCTGGAAGCCAACATAGAAATCAAAATTTCTATCTCTTGTGCAATTTTTTAAAAATTTGCAAGAGTCTCCTGATGTAGATGCCTCTGCATCATGATCTTGACCCATAATCGATTTTCCCTTCCTATCTCTGACTCTTTGCTCTGATACCATGTGAAAAATTTGTTACTGCAGCAACTAATTTATTTACCTACTTATTTTCCAATATGTTATTTACGAAATCCCTTTAGTAAATATTAAAACAAATTCTATTGCATATCTCACACCATTATACAGAAACAAATACATGCACAAGAATCAAACACATCAACACATCTATTTTTGGACAATTGTCCCCGAAAAACCCAATGCGGGAAAACTGGTGCAGCAGAGGAGGATTTTATTAATCAACTTTTCTTGAGTACAACTAGGGTGCCAAACTGGCTCACCCAACAGAGATAACCACACGGCAATAATAACCTTTGGCGCCTCCCATAAGCTCAGCATCAGTCCAGCTGGCCTCTGTACAGCTCCCAGACCCTCTGCATCAGCACTCTGCCTCAGTGCGTCAGCACTTAGCCTCTCTGCATCACCCGCGCAGACCCTCCACCCACTGCGTAATCCAGTTGCCTTTGGGTCTTTCTAATTGGCTCTGCATCTGCCTCTCTTATCTTTGCGTTGGTCCTTCGGCACTATCCCTGCCTCTTTTTTATGTACTTGTTGCCTCTCACTGCCATCCAGACCTCTAGTTCGAATTTCTCAGCAAACCTCGCTTCAGAAATCGAACTGACTAGTCTCCCTCAAGTGTATCTCCAACTGACCCTCAAGTCTTCTTTTATACTTTTCCTGGTGATGAATCAACGACCGATATTAAGTCTCTAATGAACGGCTAAGATTAAAATAGACTTGATCCTTATCTCTTAGAAGCTTCTCATCCTTATCTTTATTAATACCCATTAATATTTTTATTTTCCTAAGTTTAGACTTAGGAACTCATTGAAAATATTAATTATTTTAATAACTCTTTGTCCGAATGGAATTTTCCAAAACGATTCTGGGTATTGGAGATCTCATGTGCTTTAGCCTCTCCACCAATTTTCATGGCTAGAGCACATCCGATGCTATCTCAAATCAACACTTTGGAGCCATTCTTTAGATTAATGGATAGGTTTCTTGCACATTGTCTTGTAAGTACTCTTAATTGTTGAAGATTTGTTTTCTATGTCTAATGTATGGATTGATTGATTCTAGTGCATGATAAGTTGCGCCCTAATTTTATTAAAGATTAATTGAATGCTAGCTAGAGGAATATTGTATTCATTACTCATACATGACATGTTAAGAATTGTCCTAGTGGTGAACTCCTAATAACTCTCCCATAGAACTCCATTATTTCATTGAGTGGGTAAATGTTTGAAATTTGTTGCTAGGGCATCAAATTTTGACTTCCTTAGAAATAAGGTTAGCTAATCTAACACATCCTTAACTCCATATGCCTAAAGGAAAAGGCACTAATCCAAAACATTGGTGATCATTCTCACTTTTTCTCCATATTCTCTCTCCTAAATTTCGGTCCTTTCAAAGCTAGAGAAGGAATCTGGGGCTTGGTGTGAATTTCTAGGAAGAGAAGATTTTGGTGATTGGATTGCCTAAACATCAAGCAGGTAGGGTTTGCTACAAAACCTATCAATTTGGTGGACATCCAATTCAATTTCATCCATAAATTCTCTTGGCCTTGGTGTTTGCCTTAAGAGGGAAACAACTTTCTTGAAGGTTTCATGAGCCTTGGCCTAGCTAAATTACATTAAAAGAAACCTTTTCTCCTCACCTTGACCTAGAGTTACTACAACACTCATCAAATCAATGAAACCCTAGGTCTTGTGCCTCTATTTCTAGGTATATTTATAGAAAGCGAATTGCTTCCTCGTAAACCCTTGTACCAAGATTGTGTCTTTCTTGAAGCCCTCCTAGTGATATCCTATAATAATTTAACACTAGAATACCTATTATAAGTGATCTCTTTTCTACTGGGACTCCTCCCATCAGTAAAAGTCAGTAAAGAGCAGAGGGTTTCGATTGTGGTTATAGCGGGCCATGTAACCCATCAAGTGTGGGTACCCCTAGGATATTTTTTTTCTGCTAATCATCTTCTTCGAACCGGCAGCCAACAGCCCCTAGCAGCGACCTTGTAGTCAATTTGATGTGCCATTTTATCACTGCCACTTGCATTAGCCATATGTTTCCTTGCCCATTTGTCAAGAGCACATGTTAGAAGGTGGGAAATCCGATCGAAAAGGTATATTATTCATTGTGAAATCGGGTGCTTCTGCTTGTTTTTCATTTGGGCGTTTGGCATGGATTATGGGGTGAGTTGGAAGAAGCAAGGGATTTGACCATGGTTTTGTTCCCTTGCCTTAAATGGGGGGTTAATCTTCAATCCTAGTCTAGTGGGACCTACCCTAATGGCCCATGTCTTTAGGAAGGGCACTACTTGGGAAACCCTAATTGAGATAGCGTGGTCCCATTTTTCCCATTCCATACTTATCACTTCCCTTCGTACATTATGAGCCCTATACTCCAACTCCCATCTCTATTTCCTCATGACTATGGGTCCACTAGGTTCTAACACACCCCTTCTCCTTGTCCACATATTTGGATTGGGCCTAGAAACTTTGCCTCGGGACGTTGATGTAGTGAAAAGAAAAGTAAAAAGTATATCATGGCCACAAGCAAGAAACAAAAGAAAGAAAATAAAAAAAATGCAAAATATGGCAGAGACATTAATATTAGCATGTGGGCAAAAATCCAAGCATGAGCTCTACCCCTTATCATTATAGCCATCACCCAGTTCCTTGGGCCAATGTTTCCCTATCACATCATTAAAAAGGAACCTTTGCATGTTCCAACCCCTGGTGAGCAATGAATTGCCCCACCTTTAAGGGGGTGATCCACTTCTACACATCATTCACAACATGCTATCATTTCTTATAGCTTCGAGCAGTAATACAAAGAAAAATCAAGAAAATGCAAAAGGAAATAAGAGGGGTGGAAAAACAGAGGCCGAGGTAACTCATGCATCCACATATGCTCCCTCCTCACATCTGTATGCCTAGATGTGGATTCCCTCATTATATCTACCCCTTTGACCATGGCCTTTGGCCCTTTATTCCCCTTCCGTTCCATCGTTATTCACATGATACCAATTGATTGAGGGATGTACCAAGGACTTGTCTTTCTCCTTAGAGGATGGAAACACCTAATAGGATCATCCATTAGCCACTCCTACTTAGGGAGGTAACAATGTTACATGATCAAAGCCCCAAATTCGGAAGGGAAGCCCCGTATGAAGTGTCAATTTTTCCCTTGACTAACAAGCTTGGTCCACTTAGATGCACTAATGATTATTTTGTACCTAATGGTGAAGATGCAACCCTGGACATTGTGTGTGATTAGAAGGTGGTTTTCTTCATGGATTGGGAAACTTAACAGGGCCCCAAGTCCAGTAGAGGAGCATTATGACACCCTACAAGTGAAGTGTTGAGAGCCATGGGACTCCTACCACTTGTAGAGCATCATTCCATTCCATGGGCACCTACAACACCCCCAGCAATTTGCACTTTGCTCCACGTTATTCATGAGATGATGCACTTGGACCAACGTGCCCCAGTCAACTTAGCATTGTACACATGTTTTGATAGTTGATCCGAGGCCTAAATGAGATTTGTCTCACCCTTTGAGACATGAGAGGTTTGGAACCTGTTACCCACCACCAATGGATGACCCCTATAGGAGAATTTTGTCCTAGATTTGTCTTCATCTGGTAGCCAACAACCCCTTGTAGCCACCGGATAGCTCAATGTGCCACTATTCTCCACCACCTAAGATAGCCATTATGTGCCCTTGCCCATTTGTTATGATAGTATGTTTGAAGGTGAGCCTTCCAAAACCGAAGGTATGGCTTTTCATTATGTAATTGGGTGTTTATGCTTGTTTTTATTCGACATATTTGGACATGGATTAGTGGGGGGGATTGAGCAGAAAGAACGGGCTTGGTATGTGCTCTTGTTCCCTTGTCCCAACTTGGTGGTTAATCTTGTATCCTAGTCCCGTGGGATCTCCTCTATTGGGTGCTACTTTAGGAGTGAAACTGCATAAGAAACCTTGATTTGGTTGCCCCGGAGGTTGATGCAGCTAAAAAGAAAGTTAAAAGAATAATTTGGCGACTTACAATAGGATATGTACCACAAAATTCAAAAGATGGTTGGGACATAAGAATTTAGCACGTGGGCAAAAGCCAAGCATGAGCTCCACCCATTATCATTATGGCCATCACCCTAGTTCCTAGGGCCCCTATGCGAGCCCCCTACATCATTTATAAACCCATGATTGTCCCAAGTCCAACCCCTAGTGGGTGATGAACTACCTAAACTTAAGGGGGCATTCATTGCTTTATCATACACATCATGCTCTCATTCCCTAGAGCCCTGAGCAATTAAAAGAAAGAAGAACCAATAAAGGCAAAAGACATTTGTAGAAGGGGGGGAACAAAGGCTGAGGTAACTCATGTACCACGATTGATCCATCCTACATCCATTTAACCATGTGTGGACTTACCTCACTATAGCTACCCTTGTGCCATTGCATACGGATTGGAGCCTTCCTTCTTGCCCCACTTCGTTCCACCATCATTTTACATGAAACCTGCCATTTGATGGATGTACCATGGACTTGTTACTCCCTTAGAGGTCAAAACCACATAATAGGGTCCTTTATTAACGTCTCCTGTTGAGCTTGGTGACACCTATACACTCTAAAGTCCATTTGGAAGGCATGCCACTATGAAGTGTCCACTTTTTCCCTTGGTTAGCAAGCTTATATACTCAATTGCATTAGTGGATTGTTGTATTGGAAGGTGAGGAGACACATTGGATCTTATACAGGATGTAGGTGGGTCTCCGTTTGGACTTGGTCACCCTATACAGTGGTCTAAGCCCTCCATAGGATCATAATGGCACTTATAGGGTGAGCATTGAGAGCAATGGACCTCCACCACAACAGAGCATTGATTACCACACCATAGGCTTCTTCAGCACCACATTTTTCTTGCCCATGCCCCAGCTATATAGAGATGATGATGTACTTGGACCAGTCATCACGTTGCCCAACCGACCACACATTTTCACATGATACTTGGCAGCTCATCTAGGGCCCAGATGGGGTTTTGTCTCATCTGAAGAGACAAGTAGGGCATGTCTCATCATTATAGCCCTTATTGATGGAGAATTGACATGTTTGATCTAGTTGGAGACCCATGAGACTCTTGATTGTGCGCCACAGCCACTTGGGAGCACCACAGATGTTTTGCTTGGAAACCAAGTTGAAGAATGTAACTAGGTTCGGTCTTCATTATTGTATTTAAGTCAAATGTAATATATTTGTAAAGAGAAAAGAATTTTTATTACTATTAAATTGACCCCCTTTCTCCTAAGTTCTTCCATCAAAATTCCATTAAGCCAAAAATAACAAAATTGCCAAAAATGGTTTCTCCTCACCTTGGGAAAACAATTAGGAATGGACATTACACTAACTTTTGCCCTATAGATTTCTCAACAGTCAGGTTGCTTTTGTTTATCATCACCAATTGCTCATCCTTGTTATGGCCCGCCTTAGAGGTTTCCTTCATCCCAATTTTTCCTTTCTTGAGCTACTACGAATTAATTTTTGGCATGTGCCATATCAAGCTCAAAAAGGGAACATGTTATTTGTTTTCAATCTAGAATCTACCTCAAGGTCAGTACTCTTCTTGAAATCTAGAATATGTTTCAAACAATGTTACATTGTTTTTTACCTCATCAATTGGATGTTGGTTTTATAGAATCTCTATCACGGGCCTACTAACACTTCTTTGTCAGTGTGCCCACTTATTTTTTCAGATGAACAGTTCTCTTTGCTTTTCAATGCAATTACTCTAAATGTCCGACCTCTACTTCTTTGCCATTCTTCCAATTTCTAGTGCACTGCCTACTACATTAACTGATAACTTCTACTCTAGTTCCCTATTCTTGCTTCTTACCTTTGATAATGTTTTGAATTCTTCCTATAGCTTTTTTTTGCGAACAATTTTAAAATTGAATTGTTCTCTCTTGTCTTATTATAGATTGGGTCCTAGCTCCCCTTCATTGCTGGCCCTTCTCTTTTTAGAATGGATGGATAGAAATGGATAGCGTTAATGAAATTCCCTCTCCCATTTCTAAATAAGATTTTTTTTGCTCCCTTATTTTGTCAAAAGTTGTTTAACTTCCATTGTGGAATAGTCATCCATTTTGTTAGATTCAATTACACATACTTCATAAACACCTTACTTGCAGCCACATGAGCAAGCTTATTGATATGCCTTCTCACCATATCCAACCTAATGAAGCTGGGGTTTATATCTGAATCTTTAAATTATTGTTTAGACTGTTATACATGTGATTCCTCCATTGAAGCAAATCATTCCAGACAGACAAATTAAGCAAGCTTATTAATACCCAAGCCTTGTCATCATATCCAACGTAATGAAGCTGGGGTTTATATTTGAAAAATCTTTAAATGATTGTTTAGAGTGTTATACATGTGATTCTTCCACTGACACAAATCATTCTAGACAGACAAATTATCCCAATTGCTAGAGTAGTTCCAACATGTTGGTCGTTTCCAGTCACAATTTCTAAAAGAACCCATGTTGACTCTTGAAGCTCTACCAATTGCTCCAATAATTGCAAAAGAAGTACATCAGATTCAACAAAGATTTCAATTAGTTTTTTCAGTAGAAAAAAATTTCAGTTAGTTATCGCCAATGGTTTAAGGCTAGATCAACTCCTGGAGCTAGTATATTTTTAGCTTTAATAACTTCAGTACTGCTTCCATTATGAAAAGCCAAATAAGCCCATACTATATGAAACTTCATTGTATGTATCTTCGGTTTCTTTGCTAATTACCCTGTAAAAAAAAAGAACTTGAGCATGCTGTCAATATCCTTCCTAGACTAGGGAAAAGCCCACCCTTATTTATGGTGTGTTCAGCTTTTTATTCCATAATTCATATTGTAAATCTTCATCATTAAGAATGCGATATAGTTTAGCAAGTTCCTCAGAACAGCTTGTTTCATGCGGAAATAGTATAACATGACATTCCAATATAGCAGTTGTATGCCATGCATCATAAATTTCCCCAAAGCATGTTAAGATGACTTGGTATTTTACGTTGAGGGGAACTGAAATACAATCCTAGTAGTGCTTGTATAACATTGGGCCCCTTATCTTTCTATTCAATGTGATAGGCTTTAGGCATCTTGGTGATCATATAGGATGAACCAGCATTACTTGGATATTTTTCTTTTTTTCTTTTTTAGGGAGTTTGAAGCATATCAAAACACCCCACAAGTGATATGCCACATTTGCATCTGTGGTTGCAAGTTCCCTCAATGGAATCAAAATATCCACAACCTAAAGTTTCTTGCGTCATTCAAGAGAGTGATCACTACATTGAACATGTAAGGAAAAGAAATTACAAGTTGGTTGTTTTACGAGCCACCATTTTGCCTCTCTTATGGTACACATCACTCTGAAGCTATGCTTTTGGTGTACTGAAGAGGAGTTCGAGTTGTGCACTCAACAATTTAATTTATGTTGACTAAAATAACAAGACACAGGTATGTGGATTCAAGACATACCATTTGAAGAAGATCTTATGTAATAAAAGAGTATTGTCAAGCTGATCATTGCTGGATAAAAGCGGTGAATTTCTTTTTGCTGGTTGGAAGATACAAATTAACTTCCATTTGGGGGATTAGAAATTGTCTGCTAAATATAAACTGATAGATAAGAACCCTTAGTATTCTAGTTAATTTGCATCAATAAGAAGGCATTTTTCCTTGCATCATAATTGACATAAATGTATAGTAAAACTTCACTCTACTACTTGATCGCATAAGCTTTTCTCACCCCCGGTGGACATCAGAATAAAACAATTATTTCCAGCCATACAACTTAAGCTTTTCCATTAGAGTTTCAGCAGCCTCATCTTCCAGCATGTGCTTATCCAAAGGAATACCCTTTCAATTGAAAATGAGGAATAGGTAGATTAAACCAGAAAAGAGTATTTCCAAAAATGAAGGGGATGTTTGGCTTCAAATTATAGCACACTGAAAAATAAGTGTAGAACAAAATCATCTGTGACATCACATTTTACCTGTCACAAAAAGATTTTCAAAATAACCAACATTATTCACAAGACACAATTTGCAAAAAGAAGTATCAAAGCTTTGATGCTTTGAAATTAACATAGGTGGTCATTTATCTCTAATGGATGCCATTGAGTGTTTTCAAATGAGGAATTCTCTTCAAATAAAACAATGTAGCGTGGAGTCAAGTCATGTTTGTTGCCACAAAATCTAGCAGGCCTTGGAGAGGGAAACCCTACAAGGTATAAACTAGACCTATAAGCAACAATGGGGTAGTGGGCCACAGGAAGTTATTGACATGTTTCTTATAGGACACAAAAGCACTTCCATTAAATTTGGGCAGCCATTCATGGTGTTTCTCAGGTAATTGATGAGGGGCTATAGGAAGCTAGCAAAATTCAAGGGTTTGAAGGATGCAAGGTTCCACCTCTTAGCCATCAGGATGTTGCGATTGGGATTAGGGTTAGGAGTAGGATTAGGGTTGGTATCATAAAGGTTGCCTAGTAGGGGATGGAGTATGCTAACCCCTTCTAGCAGTAGCTCTAGTCCTTGGATCTATGTTTTCTTCAATCTCGTTCTCAGGATACTCGAAACCAAGCAATTTAGGAGTTGCCAGAAGAGTATCTATCTTGTCATCAGAGAAACCACCTCTTCAAATGGAGAGAAGCCTAGAAGCTTCAATCTAAGGGAATATAGACTCGCTTCCTCCCTGGCAACGACGCCAAAAATATTGCTGCAAAATCTAGCAGGCCTTGTAGAGAGAAACCCTACAAGATATAAACTAGACCTATAAGAAACAATGGGGTAGTGGCCCACTGTCACCACAACACTTCCATCAAATTTGGGCAACCATTCAGGTTGTTTCTTAGGTAATTGATGAGAGGCTCCAGAAAAGCTAGCAAAGTTCAAGGGTTTCAAGGATGCAATGTTCCACCTCTTAGCCATGGGAATGTTGAGATTGGGATTAGGGTTAGGAGTAGGATTAGGGTTGGTATCAAGAAATAGAGGTTGCATAGTAGGGGATGGAGTATGCTCACCCCTTCTAGAAGCAACTCTAGTCCTTGGAGCTATGTTTTCTTCATGCTAATTCACAAGATACTCAAAACTGAGCAATTTAGGAGTTGCAAGAAGAGGATCTATCTTGTCATCAGAGAAACCACCTCTTCAAATGGAGAGAAGTCTAGAAGCTTCAATTTAGGGGAAGATAAACTCCCTTCCTCCCTGGCAATGGCGCCAAAAATGTTGCCGCAAAATCTAGTAGGCCTTGGAGAGGGAAATCCTACAAGGTATAAACTAGACCAAGAAGCAACAATCAGGTAGTGGCCCACTATCACCACAGCCAAAACCCCTACTTTTTACGGAGTTTCACTGATAGGAGGAGTCCCGATAGGAAAGAGATCACTTATAATAGGTATTCTAGGGTTAAAGTATTAAAACTATCTCAGTAGGAGTTCTTGAAGAAAGACACAATATTGGTACAAGGCTTTACAAGAAAGCAATTCGATTTCTATGAAGATACATAGAAATAGAGGCATAAGACCTAGGGTTTGATTGATTTGACTAGTGTTGTAGTAACTCTAGGACAAGGCGAAGAGAAAAGGTTTCTTATAATGTAATTTAGCTAGGACAAGGCTCATGAAACCTTCAAGAATGTCCTTGTTGTCGCACAGAATGTCTAGGTACCATGACAACAACTCAGATCGGGGGTTGTCACTCTGATCCCCAATCTCTCTGTTTAAGTTGTCTCCCTACAGCAGGCTAAGGGGGTAGACCCTATGGAAAAATGGAATGAAGAAGAACTAGTTCGCAACCAACCAGCTCGGGAGACACAGTGAAGCGATCAAGTACCTGATTGAGATTTAGCAAGACTTATAGGATTTGATTAGATTTTAAATGATTGATACTAGTGCCTTATGGAGTCAACGATCTTGCTAGGGAAATTAAGACCAAGTAATTGATTAGCAACTGTTGCTCAGATGAATGACTGTCTTATATGAAATGTAGATCCTAAAGCTAATGTGAGATGCAATAATCTTGGTTAATTTTAGTTAAATGCCTACTTAAATGTGAATCCTTCGATCCTTTCTGTGTTGAGTTTGATTTCGTAGTAATTGGTAGAGAGAAGATAAGGCGAAGAACACTAAGGTGTGATTAACGATACTTCTCCTGAAAATATAACATACCCATTGTCTCTGGCACTACAGAGAATTGTGGCTTTGACGACTGCAAGGTCACCGTTTTAAGTACTATTAAAAGTAGGCTTCTCAAGCAAAGATGGATGGATATCTTTGTCTCTATCGACCAAGCTTATGCTTGGAAGTAAATTTTAGTTATGCAGAACTAACTTAATATGCAAACGCACGAGATGATTAGAAGATGAGATGAAGTTCGATTCAAGGATGAAAAGTGCTTATGCTATGATCTAATTCAGAGTTATATATCAAAGCCCTTAATTGTCAAAATGAATGTTCACTTCACTAGACAAAGATTGAAAGATAAACTTATCAGCAATATCATAATTAGACCACAAGCTTACTTCAAATCAGAGTTATATATCAAAGCCCTTAATTGTCAAAATGAATGTTCACATCACAAGACAAAGATTGAAAGATAAACTTCTTAGCAATATCATAATTAGACCACAAGCTTACTTCAAATCTTCTAGATTCTTTCAAATGCAATTATAGCTCAAAAGGAACAAAAGCGTCTTCACAAATTAATATCAGATGCTCGAAAAATACTTTGTTTATGAAACAAAAGATTTGCATTTTATCACAATTCCATGACAGAGTACTTAATTTTTAGAAATTAGTCTTTAGGACAACAGTAAGAAAAACTTTATGACAGCAACAATATGACAATGAATACAGTAAGCTATCAATGATATCTTTATGCCAAAAATTTACAGAATTTTTTCCAAACTTGCCCACATGAATTATCAAAAATTTTCATCCTGTTATGATGTGATTTACAGAATTATGTCAAATCTGATATATTTATTATAGCCAACAATTACAACATGAAATAAATCTAATGATGAATGCCCAACTCAAAAAATTAATTCCTTAATGTATTAGACAACTTAGGAATTGATTTTAGGCTAATGCACATGACATTTTGCCACTGTTATATTTTAGACTTCAGAAACAGAGTTATTCAGAGATAACAATCACGTAAAATGTAGATCTAGGCCAAATTTTTGATACACATAAAACGTAAATGACTTATTAATGTATTTAGCAATGTTTTATAGTTAATTTCAAACCACTTAGATGGGTTTTTCACCACTATTAAAAAGGTATATGACTGTTGTAGCAAACAGTGAAGAAAAAGATGGTTTAGAGATCAAACCTTTAGGCCCTAGGCCTTGAAGATCACTTGCCCAAGTTGCCAAAAAAATTTCAATACCTGAAACACAATTTTTTACTAAATTTTCTGCAAAATACTGCCAATGATTAGCTTCAGAAAATAAAATATTCAAATAAAAAATGAAGCAAGGGGAATTTAGGGCCAATGAGAGCTGGCACTAGGCCCAATAGAACTAGCATTGGGCTAGGAGAAGACAGATCTAGGCTTTAGGAGCCCCAAAACTTGAAACCCTCATTCTGAAAAAAAATTATTTTGCTTCAGATCTTTAGATTTATAGCAAAATATTGAATGGTTGGCCTTGCAAAAATATTTGGGACAAGATATTGCCCTCCAGGGCCTAGATCTGTCTCAAAACCTCCAGATCTGCTTGAAAAAATCTCAGATTTGAAGATTTACTTTGCTGATTTCCTAGATCTATTCCTGCAAACAATCTTCGATTTTATGAAGCTAATCATTGGTGGGTTTTACAGAAAATTTGGTAAAAATTTCTGTTTCAAGCATTGATTTTTTTTTTGGCAACTTGGGCAAGTGATCTTCAAGGCCTAGGGCCTAAGGGTTTGATCTCTAAACCATCTTTTTCCTCACTGTTTGCTACAACAACCATATACCTTTCTAATAGTGGTGAAAAACACATCTAAGTGGTTTGAAATTAACTAAAAAATTGTTAAATACATTAATAAGTCATTTATATTTGATGTGTATCAAAAATTTGGCCTAGATCTACATTTTACGTGATTGTTATCTCTAAATAATTCTGTTTTTGAAGTCTGAAATATAACAGTGACAAAATTTCATGTGGGTTAGCCTAAAATCAGTTCCTAAGTTGTCTAATACATTAAGGAATTAATTTCTAGAGTTGGGCATTCATCATTAGGCTTATTTCATTTTTTAATTGCTGGCTGTAATAAGTATATCAGATCTGATATAATTATGGAAATCACATCATAACAGGCTGAAAATTTTTGATAATTCATGTGGGCAATTTTGGAAAATATTCGGTAAATTTTTTGCATGAAGATATCATTAATAGCTTACTGTTTTCATTGTCATATTGCTGAGGTCATAAAGTTTTTCTTACTGCTGTCCTAAAAAATTATTTTCTGAAAATTAAGTACTATGTCATGGAATTGTGATAAAATGCATATCTTTTGTTTCATAAACTAAGTATTTTTCGAGAATCTGATATTAATTTGTGAAGACGCTTTTGTTCTCTTTAAGCTATGATTGCATTTGAAAGAATCTAGAAGATTTGAAGTAAGCTTGTGGTCTGATTATGATATTGCTAAGAAGTTTATCTTTCAATCTTTGTCTAGTGAAGTGAACATTCATTTTGACAATTAAGGGCTTTGATATATAACTCTAATTTGAAGTAATCTTGTGGTCTAATTATGATATTGCTAAGAAGTTTATCTTTCAATCTTTGTGTAGTGAAGTGAACATTCAATTTGACAATTAAGGGTTTTGATATATAACTCTGAATCAGGTCGTAGCATAAGCACTTTTTATCCTTGAATCTAACTTCATCTCATCTTCTAATTATCTCGTGCATTTTCATATTAAGTTAGTTTTACATAACTAAAATTTACTTCCAAGCATAAGTTTGTCGATAGAGACATAGATGTCCATCCCTCTTTGCTTGAGAAACCTGCTTTTAATAGTACTTAAAACGGTGACCTTGCAGTCGTCAGAGCCACAACTCTCTGCAGCGCCGAAGGCATCGGTTATGTTAGAGTTTCAGGAGAGGTATCGTTAATCACACCTTAGTGTGCTTCGCCTTATCTTCTCTCTGCCAATTACTACAAAATCAAGCTCAACATAGAAAGGATCGAAGGATTCACATTTAAGTAGGCATTTAACTAAAATTAACCAAGATTCTTGCATCTCACATTAGCTTTTAAGATATGCATTTCATATAAGATAGTCATTCATCTGAGAAGCAACTGCTAATCGATTACTTGTTCTTAATTTCCCTAGCAAGATTATTGACTCCATAAGGCACTGGTATCAATTGTTTTAAATCTAATCAAATCCTATAAGTCTTGCTAAATCTTAATTAAGTACTTGATCACTTCGCTGTGTCTCCTGAACTGGTTGGTTCCCAACTAGTTCTTCTTCATTCCATTTTTCCATAGGGTCTACCCCCCTTAGCTTGTTGTAGGGAGACATCTTAAATGGAGAGATTGGGGATCAGAGTGATAGCCCCTGATCTGAGTTGTTATCGCGGTGCCTAGACATTCTGTGCGACAACATTTTTTGTTGTTGTTGAATTAAAATGTCCCCGGTAATAGCGCCAAAAGATGTTGTCGCACAAAATGTCTAGGCGTCGCGACAACGACTCAGATCGAGGGCTGTCACCCTAATCCCCAAACTCTCTATTTAATTTGTCTCCCTACAACAGGCTAAGGGGGGTAGATCCTACGAAAATGGAATGAAGGAGAACTAGTTGGAAACCAGCCAGTTCATGAGACACAGTGAAGCAACCAAGTACTTGATTTAGATTTAGCAAGATTTATAGGATTTGATTAGATTTTAAACGATTGATACTAGTGCCTTATGGAGTTAACGATCTTGCTAGGGAAATTAAGACCAAGTAATCGATTAGCAACTGCTGCTTGGATGAATGACTATCTTATATGAAGTGCAGATCCTAAAGCTAATATGAGATGCAAGAATCTTGGTTAATTTTAGTTAAATTCCTATCTAAGTTTTAACCCTTCGATCCTTTCTATATTGAACCTGATTTCGTAGTAATTGGTAGAAAGAAGATAAGGTGAAGCGCACTAAGGTGTGATTAACGATACCTCTCCTAAAAATCTAACATACTTAGTGCCTCCGGCACTACAGAGAGCTATGGCTTTGATGACTGCAAGGTCACCATTTTAAGTACTATTAAAAGTAGGCCTCTCAAGCAAAGATGGATGGATACCTATCTCTCTATCGACCAAGCTTATGCTTGGAAGTAAATTTTATTTATGCAAAACTAACTTATATGCAAATGCACCAGATGATGAGAAGAAGTTAGACCCAAGGATTAGAAACACTTGTGTCGCAAAAGCCATTAATCGCCAAAATAAATTGCTCGCTTTATTGGATGAAGACTTAAAAATAAACCCCTGAAAATATTACAATTAAACCACAAGGTTATTTCAAATCTTTTTGATACAATTATAGCTCAAAGAGAACAAAAACTTCTTTGCAATCAATGTCAACAGATGCTCAAAAAATACTCAGTTTATGAAACAAAAGATATGCATTTTATCACAATTCCATGACAGAGTACTTAATTTTCAGAAATTAGTTTTTAGGACAGCAATAAGAAAAAATTTATGACAACAACAATATGACAATGAACACAGTAAGCTATCAATGATATCTTTATGCCAAAATTTTTCCAAACTTGCCCACATGAATTATAAAAAATTTTCAACCTGTTATGATGTGATTTCCAGAATTATATCAGATCTGATATACTTATTACAACCAACAATTAAAACATGAAATAAGCCTAATGATGAATGTCCAACCCAAGAAATTAATTTCTTAATGTATTAGACAACTTAGGAACTGATTTTAGGCTAACCCACATGAAATTTTGCTACTTGTTATATTTCAAACTTTAAAAATAGAATTATTCAGAGATAACAGTCACCCAAAATGTAGATCTAGGCCAAACTTTTGATACACATCAAACATAAATGACTTATTAATGTATTTAGCAATTTTTTTTAGTTAATTTCAAACCACTTAGATGTGCTTTTCACCACTATTAGAAAGGTATATGACTGTTGTAGCAAACAATGAGGAAAAAGATGGTTTAGAGATCAAACCATTAGGCCCTAGGCCTTGAAGATCACTTGTCCAAGTTGCCAAAAAAATTACAATACCTGAAGCACAAATTTTTACTAAATTTTATGCAAAAACCCAACAAATTATTAGCTTTAGAAAATCAAATATTCAAATCAGAAATGGAGCAAGGAGAATCTAGGGCCAATGAGAGCTAGCATTAGGCCCAATAGAACTAGCGTTGGGCTAAGAGAAGATAGATCTGGGCTTAGGAGCCCCAAAACTTGAAACCCTTGTTCTATTTTTTTTATTTGCTTCAGATCTTCAAATTTATTGCAAAATCTTTAATGGCTGACCTTGCAAAAATATTTGGGGCAACATATTGCCCTCCAGGGCCTAGGTTTGTCTCAAAACCCCTAGATTTGCTTGAAAAAATCTCAGATCTAAAGATTTACTTGGCTGTTTTCCCAGATCTATTCCTGCAAACAATCTTTGGGCCCAGATCTTGCCTTCCAGGGTCTAGATCTAGCTCAGATCTAAATATTTTCTTGGCCGATTTCTCAGATCTATTCCTACAAACAATCTTTGAGCCTAGATCTTGCCCTCCAGGGTCTAGATCAAGCTCAGATCTGAAGATTTTCTTGACTGATTTCTCAGGTTTATTCTTGCAAACAATCTTTGAGCCTAGATCTTGCTCTCCAAGGTCTAGATCTAGCTCAGATATGAAGATTTTCTTGGCTGATTTCTCAGATGTACTTCTGCACAAGTGAAAAGAGAAAAACCCAATACCCAATATGTACAAAAATAAAGAAAATCCCTAAGCCCAAGTGTTAAAATTCAAAATTATGTTACAAAATTTCAGATCTACACAAGTAAATAACAGATCTACACAAATAGTTTATAGATCTATACAAATAATTTACAGATCTATTAGATCTAAGGAGTATGAGTCCAACTCCACTCCCAGATCCGATGATCTAATACTCTTAATAGCCAGATCTATCAAAATTTCCACAAAATATTTAAAAGATTTTGAAATTTCCAGATCTATCAAAATTTCCACAAAATATTTAAAAGATTTTGAAATTTTAGAGAGGTACTAGCCCAAAAACACCTTGCAGAAAAAAGATTATCGTTAGATAAATCCTGAGGCTTATATGAAGTAGACTCTTCAGAAAATATGTGTTGAGAGTTGGTTGGTCTAACCGAAGACTATCCCCAAAAGCTCAATGAGAACCTAAGAGATCTTCCGCCAATACTAGATCAACCATCAAATCAAGTAGAGAAATAGAACAACAATAAAATTCTAAAGAAATAGAGATACCTTATACTTCAATCAAAATTAAAAATGTTACCCTAGATCCAAAAAACTAAATAAGATACTTGTATTCAGATTATTCTAAGAGAGTTATTGATTGATAGTTTTCACATAATATTAAGTAGAAATTAAAACAGTGTACACGATTCAAAGATCGGATGAATTGACTGACAAATGACCTCCTATTTAAAGATAAATCCTCCAACGGCTAGTTCGAGTGATTCTCGTCAAAGCAATCTCGACCATTTACGAGGATTAAAATTTCTTTTAATCTCATCCATTGAAATTTTAAATTCTTGAGGAAATTCAAGTTTTTCAATTAAATGCATTTTAAATAACTCAAAAATAAAAATTTTGAGTTAATTTCCTCAAAAATTTGACTTTGACTTAAACCCCAAGGACCAAAGGCTTAAAATTTAGCAAAATAATTAATTTAACTTAATCTTGTGACCTTTTAAAATTTGAATTTTAAAGGACCGACGAATTTTTCCTTTGGAGAATTTAAATTTATCTAAGACCTAGAAATAATTAAATTTTTGGCTTAGAATTTTAATTAAATTTTGGCCAGAAAATTTAATTAATTAACCTATGAGGGGATAAATTATTTTTCCAACCCTCAAGACACTTTACATCATGATTTTCATATTTTTTTACATCTGAAGGGGGAAAACCCATTTGTAAAAGACCCTCACAGACTACCCATTTCTGCGACACAAATATAATCCAACAAACCAAGCAATTTGTAATAAAATAACCTAACCAAATAGTCAAGATTATTCCCAAATCACTTTTACATAGACTCGATCTAGAACACTAGGACTCGCCTAAAATCCTAGTGACAAAATCTATTCCGGTTTTGGGGTAAGGTTAAGGGAAAACCCTACCGACCATTCGAGGATGGATCAGTGAGACAAAAAACCTCTCGGAATGTAGATCATCACCAAAAAAGTAGGTTTACCTAGGCAATTACATACACGACACAGATATGCTGAGATTATTTACATTATACACATGCAGAATGGGTTTACATTATAACATGATAATCAGGCTGATGATTATAGCTAAACGACACAGACACGTCAATCAGGCGCTATCCCTTTTGTGAGAAAAGGGGGTGTACTGCTATGGGTCATTGACACGTAGTGGTCAACAGTCCTTAAGTAGTCAGAAGAAAAACTAGGGTTCCCCTCATAGGGAAAGCACCTAGGGCAACAAAATTTATGGATGAAATTGATGTGGATGCCCAACAAATTGATAGGTTTGTGGAAAACCCTACCTACTTGATTTTTAGGCTCTCCAACCACCAAAATCCTCCCTTCCTAGAAATTTGCATCAAGCCCTAGATTCCTTCTCTAGCCTTGAAAGGACCAAAATTTAGGAGAGAGAGAATATGGAGAACAAGTGAGAATGATCACAAATGTTTTGGATTAGTTCCTTATCCTTTAGGCACATGGATTCAAGGATGTGTTAGATTAGCTAACCTGAAATTTGATGCCCTAGCAACAAATTTCAAGTATTTACCCACCCACTCAATGAAATAATGGAGTTTTATGGGTGAGCTACTAGAATTTCACCACTGGGACAATTCTCAACATGTCATGTATGAGTAATGCATGCAATATTCATCTAGCTAGCATTCAATTAATCTTCAATAAAATTAGGGCACAAATTAGAATGCACTAGAATCAATCATTCCATACATTAGACAATAGAAAATAGATCTTCAACAATTAAGAGTACTTACAAGACAATGTGCTATAAATCCATCCATAAATCCAAAGAATGGCTCCAAAGAATATCCGAAAAATTTCTCCAAACATCAAAATGCATCCAAGATCTAATATCATCCACAAAAGAGTAAGTGCAAGCTCCTCTACGAGGCCGAAATTTCGAGTGTCATGATGTTTTAATTCAAATGAGACTCTCTTTTACTTATATGAGGAGGTGAAAATGCTATTTAGCCTATATTCCCCTAAATAAATATAAAATAATGTGCAACATAAGCCTAGGTCACAAGCTAACATACTAGCCTTTGTGAACTTAGATTTATCTCCATAAATGCAAACCAAAATGATGATGTCATGCTAACACGTGCTTGCTTAGGGCAAGCTTTGAGCTCCTTAAGTGCCACGACAAGTGTAAAGGGGCTCTAAAATCATAATCTAGGGGTTGACCTTATATCTCTCTAAAAATCATCCTGTAGACACCAAATGTGGGTTTGGGGCATAAAATTGGGTCTCATGGGTCTCTAAGTGGTGAATAGGCCTAATTTTGCCTTAACATTGAGGGCACTGAAGATGGTGCTAGCCATCCCATGTCTCAAGGTATGAGTAAAATCTCATCTGGGCCCTAGATCAACTGCCAAACCATGTGATCATTGCTAAGCCAGTTGAGGGCAAGTTGGTCTAGGTGCATTATCCCATGAATAATAAAGTGAATGCAGGAACGTTTTGGGTGTTGAAGGTGCCCATGGCTATGAATGATGTTATATAATTGTTTGGAGTTCAGTGGCTCTCAACACATCACCTATGGGTGGCAGTATGTTCCTCTAGAGGACCTGTATCCCAATTAAGTTGCCCAAAGCTATAGATTGAACCACCTACCAATTACACTCAATATCGAGTGCTACAACTTTCATCACCAGGTACATTAATCATTATTTCATCTAGGTAAACCAAGCTTGACAGAAATAGGCATAATAACACTTCATATGTGGCTTCTCTTCCAAAATTGGGGCCTTGGTCACATAATGGTGTCACCTTCCTAGGTAGGAGTGGTTAATGGGTGAGCCTAATAGGTGTTCTCTACCCCCAAAGGGAAGTGACATGTTCCTGGTCCACCCTTCAATCAATAGGTGCCATGTGAATAATGATGGAACAAAGGGGAAAGAACTCCACAGCTAAGTGCCATGGTTAAAGGGAACAACTATGATGGAATACCTCATCCTAGGTGCATAAATGTGAGGAGGGAGCAACCATGGATGCATGAATTACCTCAGCCTTTATTTTTCTAGCCATATATATTTCCTTTTACTTTTTCTTGATTTTTTCCTTGTATTATTGCTCATAGCTCGAGGAATGAGAGGTTGCTTTCTATGATGTATAGCAGTTATTACCCCCTTTGGATGGGAAAGTTTATCACCCATCAGGGGTTGGGACATGCAAGGGTTGATTTTCTACTATGAGATAGGGAAACATTGGCCTAGGAACTGGGTGATGGACATATGATAGAGGTAGAGCTCATGCTTGGCTTTTTCCCATGTGATAATTTGTATGCCTCGACCATCTTTTGCATTTTTTCTTGTGGTCGTCATATGCCATTTTCTTTTTCTTTTAGCTACATCAACCTTTCAAGGTGCATTTCTAGGCCCTACCCAGGTATGAGGATGTGTGGATGCCAAATCCCGATGAACCAACGTTTAGTTGAACCCAAAAAGGGAGGTGGAATAGGGCATTGTAATGTAAAATGGAAAGTTGTAAGTATAGAATAGGGATAGATGGGGCTACATTATCTTAATCATGGCTTCCCAAGTAGTTCCCCTTCCTAAAGACATTGACCATTAGGGGAGGTCCCACTAGATTAGGATTGAAAATTAATCCCCCATCTAAGGTGAGGGAAAAAACTATGTCCAAGACCCTTTTTTCTTCCAAATTACCCCATAATCCATGCCCAAATACAAACAAGCATAAGCACCCGATTGCAAAATGAATAAAGTACCTTTTGATTAGAAGCCCACCTTCCAACGTGTGCTCTTGACAAATAGGCAAGGATACATATGACTAATGCAGTTGGCAGAGATATGAATGGCATGTCACATTGGCTACAAGGTGCTTGTTAGGGGCTGCTGGCTGTTGGCTAGAAGAGATGAATAGGAGAATAATTTCTCTGAAAGGGTCACCCACATTTGGTGGGTAACATATGGCTCCAACTGGGACATGAACTCACTGTAGAGCGCATGATTCATATTTACTTGAACGGGGAGTTCATGAAAACT
Source organism: Pinus taeda (assembly GCA_000404065.3). Lineage (NCBI taxonomy): Eukaryota > Viridiplantae > Streptophyta > Pinopsida > Pinales > Pinaceae > Pinus > Pinus taeda. Next base: position 90,016 of record APFE031488505.1, read on the forward strand.
CCAGCAATCTCCTAAGACTGTAGCTCCGCAATATACATACTACAATACAATTGTTTGGGAGCATGTGCACTGGGCATATTGTAATCGCCAATGTTTTTCATGAAAAGTAATAATCCATACAGAAAATTGAATCTATTCTAAATGCAATTTTAATCTTCATGCAATTTAACATGGTATGAGAACATGATATGATGATAATATATATGTGAAAGGAGCATGCAATGCACCTACACTATCATGCATATCTAGCATCCAGTACATGAGCTAAGTGTAATCATACACCCAATGTAACTAGTGTATTATTGGATCACTATTAAAACACTTCCCATCCATATGAGCTTAGTGAAACAAGGTAGAAAAATATCACGTCTTCCTTTGCGAGATATTCTAGATGCATGGGAAGGGTGGGAGGTGGGAAATAAGGGGACCATGCATTATAAAAAGAAATCATGGATGAGGAAAATGGATCCAACTTGAGCCATTGGATCCTCTCTTCCAAACAAAAAATGGAGATTTCCATAATCAAGCTCATGAATTTTCGATGATGAACAACCTTAGGTGTATCACGCTCGTTGGTGCCCTCAAGGACACGCGGGGAGTGATATGATCAAGGGGATGAAAGAAAGACAAGATCATCATTAGTTTCATATATCAAATCATTCTCAAAACGATCAATATCCCACTTTCCTTCTTCAATATGCAAAATGCATCAATATTAACCTCATGCAATTCCCAAGGAGCCACTGCCTTGATCTCCACATGACAATCAAATGGGAGATTCATTTTCAATCCTAGTCTAGTGGGACCTCCCTTAATGGCCAATGGATTTAGGAAGGGGCACTACTTGGGAAGCCATGATTGAGATAGTGTAGTCCCATCTATCCCTATTCCATACTTACCACTTTCCATCTTACATTACAAGCCCCTATTCTACCTCCCTTATTCAAGTTCAACCGACCATTGGTTCATTGGGATTTGGCATCCACACATCCTCACACCTATGTAGGGCCTAGAAATGCACCATGGGAGGTTGATGCAACTTGAAGAAAAAGAAATAACATATGATGGCCACAAGAAAAATCAGAATTTTAAAGATGGTCAGGACATACAAATTAGCACATAGACAAAAGAAAAGCATGAGCTCTACCTCTATCATATGGCCATCACTCAGTTCCTAGGCCAATGTTTCCCTATATCATAGTAGACAAGGAACCCTTACATGTCTCAACCCTTGATGGGCAATGAACTGCCCCATCCAAAGGGGTTAATAACTGCTATACATCATACAAAGCAAGCTCTCATTCCTCGAGCTACGAGTTGCAATACAAGGAAAAAATCAACAAAAAGTAAAAGGCAATATAGAGGGGTGGAAAAATAAAGGTTGAGGTAACACATGCATCCACGATTGCCCCCTCCTCACATCTATGCACCCAAGATGAGGTATTCCATCATAGCTAGTCCCTTTGACCATGGCACTTGGCCATGGATTTCTTTCCCCTCCATCCATCATTATTCACATGGCACCTATCGATTGAAGGGTGGACTAGGGACATGTCACTTCCATTTCGGGGTAGAGAACACCTAATAGGGTCATCCATTAACCACTCCTACCTAGGGAGGTAACACCATTTCGTGACCAAGGCCCCAATCTTGAAAGAGAAGCCACATATGAAGTGTTATTATGCCCATTTATTTCAAGCTTGGTTCACTTAGATGAAATAATGATTAATGTACCCGATGATGAAAGTTGCAGCACTGGATATTGTGTGTGACTGGCAGGTGGTTCCATCTATAGGTTTGGGCAGCTTAACTGGGGTCCAGGCCCTCTAAGAGGGTCATATTGACACCCATGTGTGTTGCATTAAGATCCATGGGACTCTGGATAGTTATAGAGCATCATTCTTAGCCATGGGCACCTTCAACACCCACAACGTTTCTGCATTCGCTTTATTCATGGGATGATGCACCTAGACCAGCTTGCCCCCAGCAAACTTAGCAATAATCACATGGTTTGGTATTTGATCCAGGGCCTAGATGAGGTTTGTCTCATACCTTGAGACATGGAAGGGCTAGCACCACCTTCAGTGCCCTCAAAGTTGGGGCAAAATTAGGCTTATTCACCACTTGGAGACCCATGAGACCCAATTTTGTGCCCCAAACCCACATTTGGGGTCTATAGGATGATTTTCAGAGAGATATAGGGGCCAAACCCTAGATTATGATTATAGAGCCCCTCTACACTTTTCATGGCACTTAAGGAGCTCAATGCTTTCCCTAAGAAAGCATACGTTAACATGATGTCATCATTTTAGTTTTTGTTTATGGAGATAAATCTAAGTTCACAAAGGCTACTATGTCAGCTTGCAACCTATGCTTATGTTGCACATTATTTTATGACTATTTAGGGGATTATAGGCTAAATAGCATTTTGACCTCTTCATATAAGTAGAAGTGAGTCTCATTTGAATCAAATAATCATCACACTTGGAATTTCAGCCTCATAGAAGAACTCGCACTTGCCCTTTTGTGGACTATATTGGAACTTGGATACATTTTGATGTTTGGATCTGATGTTTGGATATTCTTTGTGTGAAAATTCTGTTACTGTAGCAACTGACTTATTTTACCTACTTATTTTCCAATAAGTTATTTACGAAATCCCTTCAGTAAATATTAAAACAAATTCTACTGCAAATCTCACACCATTATCTAGAAACAAATACATGCACAAGAATCAAACACATCAACACAATTATTTTTGGACAATTGTCCCCGAGAAAACCCAATGCGGGAAAACCGGTGCAGCAGAGGAGGATTTTAATAATCAGCTTTTCTTGAGTACAACTAGGGTGCCAAACTGGCACACCCAACAAAGATAACCACATGGCAGTAATACCATAAAAACCTTCGGCGCTTCCCCTAAGCTCAACATCAGTCCAGTTGGCCTTTGTGCAGCTCCCAGACCCTCTACTTCAGCACTGTGCCTCACTGCGTCAGCAATTGACCTCTCTGCGTCACCCATGCAGGCCCTCCAGCAACTGCGCAATCCAACTTCTTCTGCGTCTTTCAGATTGGCTCTGTGTCTGCCTCTCTGATCTCTGTGCTGGTCCTCCGACACTATCCCTGCCTCTCTGTTATGTACTCGTTTCCTCTCACTGCAATCCAAACCTCTAGTTCTAATTTCTTAGCAAATCCCGCTCCAAAAATCGAACTGACTCGTCTCCTTCAGGTGTATCTCCAACTGACGCTCAAGTCTTCTCTTGTTGATGAATCAACGACCGAGATTAAGTCCCTAATCAATGGCTAAGATTAAAATAGACTTGATCCTTACCTCTTAGAAGCTTCTCATCTTTATCTTTATTAATACCCATTAATATTTTTATTTTCCTAAGTTTAGACTTATGAACTCATTAAAAATATTACTTATTGTAATAACTCCTTGTTCGGATGGAATTTTCCAAAACGATTTCTGGGTCTTGGATATCTCATGTGCTTTAGCCTCTCCACCAATTTTTGTGGCTAGAGCACGTCCAATGCTACCTCAAATCAACACTCCCTCTTAGCGAGGAATGTGCTCTAGTAATGCTCCACCACTAAACATCACCCAGGTCATCCTGCACTGATACCTATGTTGATGCTTGTGTTGGCATTATGGTACAGGTGTTGTCCTTGATGGCAACTCACTCGGGGGTATGATACAAGTGTTGTTTTTGGTGTCAACTCAATCAGAGGACAAGAAAGAGATATACGCATGTTAACCTTGATGGAAGTGCATATACACGCGGGTTAGCAGAACAGAAGGCGCATATGAGATATACGCATGTTAACCTTGATGGAAGCGCGTATACACACGGGTTAGCGGAACAGAAGGCGCGTAAACGTACACACGCGGGTTCATAGAAGTAAAGGCGCGTACATGTTGGAAGCCATGGTTTTGGTCTGTGGTATTTGGTCCATGGTATTTGGTCCGAAGTGACGACTCCAGGTATTGGGTCCAAGGTATTGGTTCGACATGGTTTTGGACCATGGTATTGAGAAAAGCCTAAACCTATAAAGGAGAAGATCATTAGGCCAAGGGGGTGTGTGTGTGAAATGAATGTTTGTTGAAGGGTGAAGTTCGAGCATGATTGTTATGGGTTTGTGATGCTTGGCTCGATCTGATCAAGTTGATGACAGTGAAGGCTTAAGTAATTATCTACAGATCTGTACGCGGGTTCTCTTTGGTAAAAGCGCGTATACACGTGTGTTTGACATAGTCAAGTAGCGTATGCATTATGAGATTTGATGATTCTGGTTGTTATTGATTCTAGTGGTTGTGGCAGAATTCTGGGCTCTGGTATGTGTTTTGGTAACTGTGGTTGTTGACAGGGTTTCAGTGATTAAGTATTGGGTGATTTAGAGATTGATGATGCAGGTATAATTGATGATTGTATTGCAGTGATGATTGTTGTGTATTTATGGATCCAGTCTAAAAATGTATGAAACGTGGTTCCTTGAAGAGAAGGTTGTAGCCTTCTGTAGCCAGCACCTACGTGCTAGTACTAGATAGTACAAGAGCTAAGGGGGTTGTAGCTCCCTTCCAGGAGAAGCTGGATAACGAGAGAGGGTTGTAGCCCTCTGCAGGTTGCAGCCTGCGTGCTGGTAAATGACTACACCAGTACATTGTAAAAGAAGTTTCTTATTAAAATAAGATAGAAACAAATTGCAGCAAGTGGTTTTCACCCACATTGGGTTTCCACCTTATATCATGGTGTTCATGTGTCCTCCTTATGTGTGATGTTCAGTTCTATTTTACTGCTCCTGTTTACTGTTAATATGGTTAATAATGTTCTGAGGCACTCATTGAAGATCAACTAACTGAATCATAAGTTTATTGGATATATGCTACTTGCTTTAAGCACAGTTGCGTATATACGCGGGTATCCTTAACTAATGTAGCGTATATGTATCTGAGTATGAAAATGAAAAAGTATCTGATTTGCTAATACTGATTCACCCCCCCCCCC
>APFE031488505.1:95155-114661 GCA_000404065.3 Pinus taeda
TTCCAACAATTGGTATCAGAGCAGGTTCTTCAGAAGAAGCTTGATCGCTTGAAGGAAAGATCCATCAGAATGGCTAATCAAGAAAGAGAGGCATCCATCAGACCACCAATTTTTGATGGGAGCAACTTTACCCATTGGAAGATAAGAACCACAACATATCTACAATTGCTTGGAACAGATGTCTGGGGAATCGTGGAAGGAGGATACACATATCCATCAGCAATTCTGACAGATACAACAGAGAGAAAGCAATATGAACTCAATGCCAAAGCTGTTACTGTCTTATTGGGGAGTTTGTCACAATCAGAATTCATGAAGGTCATGCATTTCAAATCAGCCAAGGAAATATGGGACAAAATCATTCTAAGCTACGAAGGAGATGAACAAGTAAAACGAGCAAAGCTTCAAACTCTCAGAATACAATATGAAAAACTTAAGATGCATAGCAATGAAAGCATAGCTAATTATTTTTTGCGTATAGATGAGATTGTCAATTGTATGAGGAATCTGGGTGAAGAATTTAAGGAAGTTGTCTTAGTTGAAAAGGTTTTAAGATCTCTGTTTGCTAAATTTGATTCCAAAGTGTCTGCCATAGAAGAAAAGGAGAATCTGCAGAAAATCACTATGTCACAGCTTCACGAAATCTTAACTGCTTTTGAGATGAGAATAGGAGGACCATCAGATATGAGAGAAGATGCTTTCGAAGTATCAGCAAATGGATCAGGATACATTTCAGAAGGGGAGGAAGAAGTAAATTTTGTCAAGAATCTTGAATGAGGATCTGGAAGGTTCAAAGGTAAGCTACCTTTCAAATGCTTTTCATGTGGTAGAGTTGGTCACTACGCTGCTAGATGCCCTCATAACAAAGGAATGATGCCTGAAAAAGGTAATAGAAGTTATTATACCCATGTTAAAAGTAATTACTCATTCAATAGTAGTGAAGACATTAGAAGTCTCATGGCATATGAAAAGAAGGATGTAGAATCAGAAGAAGTTACCATATTAAACGAACAATTGGAGATAGTAACCAGAGTAAGGGAGCAATTGCAGGATGTAGTAAAAGATCAGAGCATAACAATTCAGAGACTTGAATCAAAGATCCTCTCTCTAAAAGAAGATCTTGAAAAATCAAAGAAGCAGAATAGAGAAGCTCTTGAAGAACAAGAACATGAAGTAATCGAATTAAGGCAACAAGTGGAAGAAGGAAGAAAAGTAAAACATAAGGAAGCAGTATCTGGAAAAGGAAGAACAACATCAGGTTGAGGTAAATATCTTAAAAGGTAAATTAGAAGAAAAGGATAAATTGTTACGATTTCAAGATAGTACTAAGATTTTGGATAACATTCTTGGTAGTCAAAGATCCTCTACTATCAAAACTGGTCTTGGCTTTTATGAATCTGTTGAAGGTGAATCTAGTTCACAAGGTGAGGCAAGGAACTCTAATAAGAAATCTGAAATTCTCAACAAGGAATAGCCAAGGAAAGAAATTCCTCAAAGAAAATCCTTTACTCCCAACTATAAAAGTGATAGATGATTATTTCCTCCATTGAATAATGTTGAATGTTATGTATGTCATAATCTTGGACATGTTGCAGCCAGATGCAGAAGTAGAATGGTTCAAGACCATCACACAAGATCATCACGTTCCAGATATTTCAAAGGATATTGTTTTGCTTGCAATATGTATGGTCACAAAGCAATTGATTGCTACAGAAGGAATATGAAACATGTAAGATGTTATGCATGTAACAAGTTTGGACATAAAGCAAGGGAACGCAGGAGCAAAATTCAAAATCCAAATCAAGAAGACTATACATCATCACAATTCCAGGAATTGAAGAAGACAAAATTAGAGACTGAAAGGTGTGACCTAACTCGGATTAGTTGACATAACAGACACAGAGGAAACTGAAAGTGAATACCTTCAGTATTCCATCTTGCATACGCTAGTATAATAAAGACAAGTAGTGTATATACGCGAGATAGAGGCTGCCAAGTCGCGTATATGGAAGAAAAGGGCAGCAGATCAATCTCAGGAAATGGTTCGGTCATGGTACATGATGGTTGGCACAGACTCAGGGGGAGCATATACTTAAATAATGGATTGTTGGCATTTTGATGAGAAGTCTTTGATAATGATGCTTATATGGTTAAATAATATTTTTTGCTGGTTGGTCAAAAGAATGGTGTTGCAGGTTGCAGGATGCTGATGCTTTTGGTACAGACCATATATAGTGTATGATAGTTGTTGATGACTATCATGGTCTTGAATAGATTGTTGGTCTTTGTTATAAAGACCTTGCATGTGCTTAGGGGGAGCATGGACGGAATGGTACATCTTGGCATGTACAAAGGGGGAGCTCAATCAGAGATTTGAGCAGGTACTTGGGGGGAGTATGGACAGAAGAGGGTATACCAAAGAAGAGAACATCTTGGTCCGCCCTTTGCCCTTGATGTCAAAGGGGGAGAGTGACTTGGTGTGGTTGTTGCCATCAAGTCCAAAGGGGGAGATTGTTGGCATTATGGTACAGGTGTTGTCCTTGATGGAAACTCACTCAGGGGTATGATACAAGTGTTGTTTTTGGTGGCAACTCAATCAGAGGACAAGAAAGAGATATACGCATGTTAACCTTGATGGAAGTGCGTATACACGCGGGTTAGCAGAACAGAAGGCGCATACGAGATATACGCATGTTAACCTTGATGGAAGCGCGTATACACGCGGGTTAGCGGAACAGAAGGCGCGTACGCGTACACACGCGGGTTCATAGAAGTAAAGGTGCGTACATGTTGGAAACCATGGTTTTGGTCTGTGGTATTTGGTCCATGGTATTTGGTCCGAAGTGATGACCCCAGGTATTGGGTCCAAGGTATTTATTCAACGTGGTTTTGGACCATGGTATTGAGAAAAGCCTAAACCTATATAAGGAGAAGATCATTAGGCCAAGGGGGAGTGTGCAATGAATGTTTGTTGAAGGGTGAAGTTCAAGCATGATTGTTATGGGTTTGTGATGCTTGGCTTGATCTGAATCAAGTTGATGACAGTGAAGGTTTAATTAATTATCTACAGATCTGTACGCGGGTTCTCTTTGGTAAAAGCACGTATACACACGTGTTTGACACAGTCAAGTAGCGTATGCATTATGAGATTTGATGTTTCTGGTTGTTATTTATTCTAGTGGTTGTGGCAGAGTTCTGGGCTCTGGTATGTGTTTTGGTAACTGTGGTTGTTGATAGGGTTTCAGTGATTAAGTATTGGGAGATTCAAAGATTGATGATGTAGGTATAATTGATGATTGTATTGCAGTGATGATTGTTGTGTATTTATGGATCCAGTCTGAAAATGTATGAAACGTGGTCCCTGGAAGAGAAGGTTTTAGCCTTCTATAGGCCAGCACCTACGTACTAGTACTAGCTAGTACAAGAGCTAAGGGGGTTGTAGCTCTCTTCTAGGAGAAGCTGGAGAACGAGAGAGGGTTGTATCCCTCTGCAAGTTGCAGCCTGCGTGCTGGTAAATGACTACACCAGTACATTGTAAAAAGAAGTTTCTTATTAAAAGAAGATATAAACAAATTGCAGCAGGTGGTTTTCACCCACATTGGGTTTCCACCTTATATCATGGTGTTCATGTGTGCTCCTTATGTGTGATGTTTAGTTCTATTTTACTGCTCCTGTTTACTGTTAATATGGTCAATAATGTTCTAAGGCACTCATTGAAGATCAACTAACTGAATCATAAGTTTATTGGATATACGCTACTTGCTTTAAGCATAGTTGCGTATATACACGGGTATCCTTAACTAAAGTAGCGTATATGTATCTGAGTATGAAAATGAAAAAGTATATGATTTGCTAATACTGATCAATCGCTCCCCCCCCCCCCCCTGTCACATGTATATTCCAACATGTATTACCAACTAGGGAATGTTGGTTATGATCTTGTTGATTGCATCTAATCGACAAGGCAAGGGATCAATGAGAAGATCTCAATATAAGTGCACTAAGACATCCTCTATTTATTCCTAGGTTTAAGTGTGGTCACCATTTTTCAATTAGAGATAGGTGATTCTGTTATTGGAGTTGTTCTGGTCGAGTGAAGGAAAAAGGAGGTGTTCCACTCTCTTCTTTGAGTTGGTTGATTTTGGACTTCTGCTTCTAGTATATTTCTTCTTCTTTGTAGTGTTCTTTCGGTTTGGAGGTCAAGGCAGTTTCATGGTCCTCTGAGTCTTTGGTCCGACCATTGGTTATGTTGTCCTATTACAATGCTTCCATTTACTTCTCAATTCTGTGCTTATCTTGGAATATATTATCGAACTACTCTTTGTTCCATTTTTTAAGATGAAATTTGATTTGTTTGATCTTTTGCTGGAAGATGTACATCTTAGATCCCTCTTTGGGTCTAGCACAATCCCACTAGGGTTGAATCTTGGACATGATGGAGGCATCAGTGAGCCAAAATTTCTTGAATCTGAAAGGTTTCTTAAGAGATTTGCCTAGATTATCCCAGGACATGCATATGGGCCAGTGGTTAGACCCTGTAGCTGGGAGGATCTCGACCATGATTTGTTGTCCAACTGTAATGAGAGGTTCTAAAACTAGAAAGAGACCAAGGCACAAAGATATGTGTGCCTTGCCTCCTCATTTGTTGTTCCAAGTGTATAGACCATTAGTAGTTTGAAGATATATTAAATCATTCTCCTCAATGAATTTTTTGAAGTCTTTTGACTTTTTTTCTAGAGTTCTCCTACCTCCTTTTTTCTCTTTTAGATTGTTGATCATGTTAAAATATCAGCCTATTATACATTTTTACAGATCTAACTTTGTTTGGAGGGTGTTTAGGTGTTGCAACATTGTCATCTTACATGCCTGAATGTGAGATTCATAGGCATTCGATAGAAAACCATGCAAGTTTGTTCCTAATAAATGAAAAGATACAAAAATCATTGAGGGGTGAATATCCATCTTACTTATATTTAGTTGGGTGAGGTTATAGGATATGCCTAGGCCTCTTGAGGCTCTATCAACATTCAAGGAATTGTTCTTGGAATTTCTCCAGGTCTGGGAAATTATTTTATTGAAATATGAACTAAAACATTTTGATTCTTAGATGAGAAAGATGGACGGAGTGTCCTATTGGATCCTCCACTTGAGAATGTGTTGCTTGGAGTGGTTGTTCATACCCCTGATGTTCCACGGAATGATATTCATAAGAAAAGGGAGGGGGAGAGGAGAAGATCTCTGAGATCTATTTATATTTCACTAAATCAACAAGTTTCATCCCAAGTGATTCAATTCTTTGGAGATCCATTTTGCATCCTCACTTCTTTTATTCTTTGGAGCATTTTTTGTTGTCCTTGGAAATGGTGTTTTGGATTCCCAAATAGGAGATTAATTTGTTTATGAGGGATCACTTGCAGGTAATTTCTCTTAAAAACGTATTCCATGGCCATTAGGTTGATACCTTCTATTTCCATTAAGTAATCATCACCCATTATGTTGGAGTATTTAGGCTAATTTGGGTCATCTTTGTCTGCATTCTTATCAACAACTTCAGTCACTAGGGGTGCCATTCCTCCTTTGTTATGCTATGATATTGAATATTCAGGGGTATTTTCCTAGGCTGGGGTTGATCTTGGGAGTTCTTTTCCTTCCGCCATATTAGCTAGTGCCTCAAAGATGTTATTGATAGCTTGCTTCTTGGGGACCAAGGGTGCATTGGATTTCTTGTTATGTCAACATTTGGAGGGGATTTTGGTGAATACTTCTTCATCCTTAGTTGTTGATTTAGATGGATCCTTCTAGGGTGCATTGAGAGGAAAATCCATGAAGAGATGCACATGTTTGTGGCATTTCCTGCATCTAAATGGGACATGCTTGTAGTCGAGCATTTGGATCTAGTCAATGTCTTTGGATTCAAGACTGATGGCTTCTGGGAGAGAGTTGAAAATTTTCATATAGATTTAGATCCTTGAGAAAGAGGTATTGCATCCTTATTTGGTTTAATATGAAAGATAAAAAAAAATCCCAACTTGTTTCCAATCTCGTCTAGAGTTTCTAGGTCCTAATACTCTTGTGGAAGTGAGTATAGATGAACCCAAAATGGTGCCCAGGAGAAGTCCTCTTTATCCGTGTTGAAGTGTTCTACCCATTACCCCATGTAGAGACCAACAAAGTTAAAGAAGTAGGGGCCACCATCCATCATTGAGAAGTAGTCTTTTGCTAGTGAGAAAATGGCAATGAAGAATCCCTTGGAGATAGGTTTCACCTTAGAATGGGACTTTGGTTTGCAGTGCATGGAAATCCAGTGGAGAAGGGACTTTTTCTGTAGGCCATATGCAAAAAAAATTGCATATGAGAGGGTGAGTCTACATGTGCTCTATGTGAACAATGAGATGCATCAGAGGAATGTGTAGTCTGTGGATCTTAGATGACTTGGCATAGCAAATGTTGGACCCTTTGGCAGGCTAAGAATCTAACTTTGAAGGAAATGAGATGTTAACCATTTATGAATCCATGGAATCCTCAATTTTGGGCATAAGGGTGTCCTTTGTAGGGTGCTAGTGCATGCTGAGATATTGGTTGGAGGGACCAGTGGTCCCTCCATCCTAACTAGCCATTGTACGAAGGTTAGTAGTTGAAGTGGTCAAGGTAGGTGGATGGGGAGAAGGGGAGGGATAAGCAAGAGAGGGAGGCCATATAAACCCTAACGTGGGACATTACAAAAATTTTGAGGTTAAAAATGGGCCTAAAAACAAAATGTATAACAAAAATCAAATTTATAAGAACCAATAAGATTCAATATGATGATGTCAACCATGGGGGATGATTCACAAGTTTTGGAGTAAAAAAGTAAAAAAATAAAAAATAAAAAAACTACTTTTTCAACTCTTATTTTGAATTATATCCCTATGATTTTACTCAAATTTCAAGCGGGAGAACTTGTTGGATATGGAATTTAATTTTGTATCCGAGTACCCATGTTGCATACTTTCAATGGACCCCACTACACCAAAAATGTGAAATACATGAAAAACGTGATTGTTATCATGTTTTTCCATGTATTTCAAATTTTTCATGTAGTAGAGTCCATCGAAAGTATGCAACATGGGTACTCCTTGGATGGAAAATTAAATTCCACATACAACTAGTGTTCCCACTAGAAATTTGAGTAAAATCATAGGGAAGTAAGTTGAAAACGTAAATTTTTCTTTTTTCCCTCTAAACGCTGATGAGGTAACCTAATCTTATTTTATTATTTCCACTATTATTTTATAATATTCCCTAGGAGGCCCATTTTAAACTTTAAAATTTATCTCATGGTTACGGAGCAGGTTGTAGGGTGGGAGAGAACACCGATTAAAACTTGAAACAAGGATTAAGAAGTCGAGTAACCCAACAACTGTGGTGAGTAGTAACCATTACTAGACCTACATATTTACAATTTTACTTCTACATAAGTGCTGAGGAAAACATAAATAATGGTGGGAAGTAACGCATGACAAGTATATTTATTTATATCCTCTTCCTATCCATTTTTATGCAAAGACTTGTTTAAATAATGGTGGGAAGTAACTTATGGTAAATATGTTATTTACCTGAGTATGAGTTATTTTCAAGGATTTTGTTTTTGGATGGTTTTCCTTCAAATATTAAGAATAAAAAGTCACCATACAAATATCTAAAAATCATGCATGAAATTTCCAACCATATCCATAAATTATGGCATAAATATGTGAAGCACTTATTCACATGGAATTATATTGTGCAAACGTTGCAATAAGACCTTCAAGTTATGGTCCAATCAAATGTTTGAAAAATAGTTTTTAAATAGTATTGGAAAATAAATATCTATTTTTCAAAGTTAAATATTATAAGTTGCATTTGTCAATGCTAAATTAATAGTGGTCAACAAGTAAATCAATTGCTAGAGTCGTGCCTTGGTAGGGACTAATAAGGTCATAAATAAAAAATCAAGAAATAACTTGCTTGAATCTTTAGTAAATAATTGATGTGTATAATTAAGTTTATTGTTAATACTTAAGGGTACCTCTCATTTTGGCATCAAATTGTGTCAAAAATTCAAATTCGTTGATTGGCTTCACTGACTTTGGTTGGGAAGGTCACAATGATGACATAGATCCACTTCTTGATATGTGTTTCGCTTTAGTATTGGACCCACAATTTTTTCATGCAAGAAACGATGTGAAATCTCTCTATTGACTATGGAAGTTGAGCACTATGGAGTTGTTAGTGCAATGGCGAATGCAATTTGGAGTCTTTAACTCTTAGGAGAGCTTGGTTATCTTATTGAGGTCTCGACTACTATTTATTGTGACAATTAGAGTGTAATTAAGGTTGTTGACAATCATGTTGCACATAATAAGATGAAGCATGTCAAACTTCTTGCTCATTATTTACAACAATTGTACAAGAAAAGGTTGTCACTTTGATCTAGTATAGGAAAAATGAGCATATTTTTGATACCACAATTCAAGAGGATACCTTTCCATAATTCAAGAGGATGCCACATTATCCCCTGTTACTAATCCATAAACCACCATGGATATTCCACTGGACAGTTGTCACAATAGATTTGATAAAATTATACTTAAAAATATGAAATCTAACTTTGAGAGTTTATTTCTCTTTAGATTTTTGGATCTATAACTTAATGTTTAGTGTGTATGCATGCAAATTATAATTATGCCAAAAGTAAAGCATAGTGAAATATGTTGGAAAGTGTAACTATGTTTAGCCTTCATAATCATCGTTGCACTTGTATCATTATGCATTTTATGTAAAAAACAAAAAGAAGAAAAAGAAGACAAAAAGGAAATTTATTGTTATCATTTTATTAGTAAAACAAGTTATTCATGCCTCTAGGGTTTATTGAGTGAAAATAAAACTTGTCATGAGTCAATATAGTGTACTTGAGCTAAGTCCCATTTGGAATTTTAAATAAATGTGGAAAAAATAATTTTATTTAAGACAAAAATGTCATTTTTTCGCCCAGGAGACCAAGTCAACCCTCTAGATAGACAAGTCGGCCAACCCACAAAATGTGTCTCTTCATATGGTCAGAAAACTATTTATTGGTAACAATGCCCCACATTTTGGCATCCACTTCGAGTTCTGTGTAGAAGGAGAATTTCAACGAAGTAAAAGAAGAGAAAGGGAGATGTCAAAGAAGAGAGAAAGTTTGCTTTTTTGCCTAGTTTTCATGTCCACACGTGCAAATTTTTTAGGCAAATTTTGTGGTATTACAAGCCAAAAATTATAGGGTTGAGATTTCAAGGAGGCTGAAAATTCAGGGATTGACGAGAATGCAATGATTTTACCGACTATGACTTTTGTTGATTGTGATATGATGATGGATTAAAGGAGGACTGACTTGGGTATTATGAGAGGTCTTCGTCTTGGTTTTTGGGTCTTGGATTTCTCACTTTGATCTGATTCTATAAGAAGAGGAATTTTTTGGGTTTCCCCCTTGTGGTGTTTTGCCCTTGGCTTGGACAGTCTAATTTCTTGTGTTCTTTTATTTCTTGTGATCTTCATGGACATTTTGTTAATTGCTTGATGAAGAAGAATAAAACATAATAACAAAAAGCTTACATATGTAGTCACAAGTAATTATCATGATAGAGAAATCATCCTAATTTTCTAACCTAATGTTTTCTCAACAAAATTAAAACTCATAAACCATGATTGACACAAGATCTAGCCTAGGAAACCCTTTTAAGAGAAAACCTAGCTTGAAGGTGAGTTCTTTGTGCTCTCTTTTTTCTAAATAGAAAAATGGTTGCAAGTACAAAGAAGTAATGCCTGTGACCCATGGGATACTATAGTGTAAAAATAATATTTGTGTTCTCTATCCCTATTGTTGGGTGTGTGCTATATTCTTTACACGACTAGCTTCACGCGCAACGTGTTCACAGGGAGGGCGATAACACCTGTCTTTTCGTTGCACCGAGCACAGCAGGGGGGGTGGCAGCCCCCCTGTCGGGGGGTTTGAGTAGCCCCCCTCTATAGGGTCTAAGGCAGAACCCCGGGAAATTTTTTTTGGACCCCATATTAAGTGGGCAGACCTATCTATGGTTTTGTGCGTGGTTTTTGCACATGGTTTTGGACACGATGGTTTTCTGCCCATGGTATTTTGTAGATCTGGTCAAGGGAAATAAGATTATGTTTTAATCCAGGGTTAATGGATTGGGGTTTATGGATGCTTCAGCATGTATATATATGTATTGTAACATTGAAATAATGAAAAATCAATTTGGTAGTCTTGGTTTTGGGATCCAGAGGAAAAACTTTGTGTATATCTGTTTTATGTTTTCTAATCTCGCCATTGTTTATTTTCTGTTTTTAGAATTCAAATGCATGTAATTTATATATGGGGTTAAAGCCTACACCTATCCCTCTCAATTATTGATTTTTCTTGTCTATGGAATAAATGCACTAGAAAAGAATGGAACCCCTTTTCTTTGTAGTGGCCCAATTATAACACAACTCTATAACCTATTAGTGATTAAGTTTGTCTCCTTCAACTCATAACTAAAGTTACATTGCGGACTCTTCTACAATAATCTTCATCATGGTCAATGATTACCCATTTTCTATGGGTAATGGGGGCTGACATGGCATCCTCTCGAATTATGGTGGTAAAAAAGGAAGGTTAACTTCTTATTGGTATATCTTTTTCATATGGAATCCAATTGAGGCAATTCTTATGTCGTTGGAAAGTTCTATGTGTGTAGAATATGTAAAAAAGGTACTTCCCTAAAGAAACACAATTTTCTACTCAAAAAATGCCATTTGATGCCTCAAAATGCTACTGAAAGGTTTCAAACTACAATCTACCAAACCATGTCCATTGAGATGGAAGACAAATAATATAATGATCCAATCTGAATTAGTTACTTGTGGAAAAGGGGATAGCCACGTGGGAACTATGAATAAAACTCTAAAATGGTTGAGTTGGGTTAAATCAATCAAATTTAACCCTTAGTTGGCTATCAGGCTATGTTATAACTGGGCCACTAGGAGGAAAAGGGGTTCAATATTTTTCAAGTGCATTTTGTTCCATAGTTGAGTAGAGTAGCTGAAATTGGATAAAGAGGTTAAAAAAAATTCGGTTTGTGTATTATAGCGTCCCATGAGCCATAGTTCCCATTCCTTTGTACTTGCATCCATTTTCATTCATAGAAAGAGAGAGAAGATCAACTTTGCCTTCCAACAAGGTTTTCTCCCATAACAATTTCCTAGATCAATACTATGTTCATTAGGGTCTATGAGTTTTATTTCATTTTTCTCTATTTTCCATATCATTCATATATATATATATTATGTCCATAAGCATGATAGCAAAGTAGTTAACGAATCTACAAATCTAAGGAAAAATTAATCAGTAATGTAGATTTAAAATTTTCATATATATTTTAGTAGATCTGTTGTGACAAACTATCCAGTAGAATATCCATGAATATCCACAACAATTTATGAATAATATTGAATTTCCAAAATAAAGAGAGGGGAGGGGATATGAGTTTCCATAGTCCTAGATGTAATTACACACCACTAGTGTATCCAACTTCATTGTACGAAAACACACTTATAGAGTTGTGCTAGGGATGGGGATTGGGAAGTAGCAAATGAAAGTGTTATGTTGGAGGAAGAGTTTTATAACTAAAAGATGTAAGAGAGTAAGCAACATTTTAGAGTGAAATATCTTGTAGATGCTAAATTTCCTACCTTTTCTATAATTTTATGTTAAAATTCTTATGCACTCCACCAAATTCCATCGACCCATTATAATAATCATCTTGATTAATAATATGTATTTCACATCACTTAGTGTATGACTATTCATTTGCAATTTATGGTACATTGTTTAAGATGTATAAGAACTTAACAAATCAACATGTCATCTTCTACGGGGTTTTTTCTTTCCTTAAAGAGTAATGATTACTAGGATCAATAATAAATATTAGGGTTTTCCCTTTGATAATGTAGGATAACTAATGACCAAAGAAGTAACTATCAAATATTGATCCATCCTCACATATAAGTTGCATAAAAATGCCAAAACTTGCAAGCAAAGCTACTTCAAAATAAACAACATTTTATTTCTTCTTAATAAGATTTGTAATAAGGATAATTACAATAGCATAATGTAAAGCAAGAGCATGACCTCCCATAGTAAATGATGATGCATGAATTAACTTCTTACATTTAGAACCAAACTATGCCCTTGTATTAAGAGACTTATTTAAATGGGAAGTGCATATAACTTATAGGTTTGCTTGCATCTAGTCCTTCAATGAGTATTAATATTCCCATCATTAATATTCTTGCTCATGATGACCATGAATTCATTGTCAAAAATAAGATGTAGTGACTTGTTAAGCATGTACATGTCTAGCTTAGTGGTGAGCATTGGGAGAATGGAAACCATCGCAAGTTTAAAGGCATCGTGCGGTTTTTGACACCAATGTGTTCCTTATTTCATTTCTTATTTCTTTTAGCTTCCTAATGCCTAGACTTCATACTCCACCATTTCTTCATAGTTAAATTTAGACTCTTAAACTTTGAAGTCGTAACTAGTTTAAAGGAGCAAACTTTAAAGTTTCCTTCATTAAAATTTAAGTTTAGCACTTTGAGTTGTCTCTAATATTTCTTAGTTATTGGTACCTTGTAGGGTTTTTATTTTATTAAAAACCTTACATTTATAAAATATTAAAGGAAAATTGAGAAGTAATAAATTTATTTACTATTAAAGAGATAATAATTCTATAATATTGAAATTGAATAAAAAATGAAAGTGTAGGTAATACACTCCTAGGTTCCAACAATATTTGTATGACCCTTTTTGCAAAGAGGATCTCTTTCACTAGTAGTAAATGTCAACGTTGAGGTGGATATGGGCAAGCTCTAGTAATAATTTGTGGTTTTGTGTTAGGTTATTAAAAATTTGCATCCATAGAAGATTTGAGTCATGTGAGCCCTTTATGAAAGAAATGATATCTTTTGTGTAATTTAATGAATTAGCAAAAGTTAATGTCATGTGTTAAGCACATTATAAGGATTACTCGTTAAATTGCTAACATAAATTCCTCTATTTATGTTTTTCACTAGTTAATTTACTTAATGAGAATGTACTAAATTGAAATTTGCCCTACCATGCTAACTTGTGTTGTTCTCTTGGGTTGATTTATATGTTATTATGGCCCCTAGTTACCCACTAGTTGAGAATTGAGTATTTGATTGATGAACTTTTTGGGGTTTGTTTTGGAAATCAAACAGAACTCACAGTGACAAACAAACTAAAAATAATATGTTGACCATAAGTTTATCCATGATGAAAATTTATTTCCTCTTTGACATGTTTTCTATTTGGTTGATTTAGATTACCTATAGTCCCAGTACAACTAGGTTGCCTACTTGGTTGATTTTAAATTTATCAATATCCCTATTACCCACAGTTGAGAATGAGTAGTTAAGGATAACATTGGGTTGTTTGAAGAAATCGTACAAAACAATAACTCATAGTGAACAGAAACTATTTGTGATAAAATATGTTTTCTAAAGGATAATAGCGATACTATATGTTGGTGAAACATCTTTATATTCCATATGTGGAATATATATGTTTTGATACTCAAGAGATTGTTCATCCTGTCACTTGTGGGAATTGAATTTAGATGGGAAGAATCACAATCCTTCCTTCCAATCACCCAAGATAACTCCAATTAACATATATATAAAACAACACTTTAATCTTGCAAACTATTTTTTTTAATAAAATTTTAAATTAATATAAATAAATTTAAAGGAATTAGACTTCTGTGATCCAATAACATTGTTTAGAGAAGTTTTCGGCGTAACACATAGAATCTTTTTTGGTCCGGCGTTCGAACCAACAAGTGTGGTTCATCGTCAGGTTGTCCTAGCGATGACCACACTTGTTGGTTTCGAAACGCGTCGACAAAGAATACTATGTGATTACCCGAAATAAACTCTCTAAACATATAATTAAATTTTTGAAAAAAAAACACATTAAAATTAAATAATATATCACCTTTATTTAATTAAAAAACGTATAAAATAATAGAAATAAGGTGCAAACATTCCTAAATAAGATATCAAATTTATTCTTGTTATTTTAAAAATGTTTTAGGATATATTAAAAGCATTTAAAAACCAAAAAAAATAGAAATATGATTGCAAAACAATATCCCAATATTAAGCAACATCTAAAATGAAATATTAATTTGGATTTTTTTTTAATATTTAAAAAATCTTAAAAATAAAGATAAAATTACAGACAATTTCCCACATGTTAAACATCTGGGATATCAACTCTTAAACAACATGTAAAGATGAGATATCAATTTTGATTCTTTCCATTGTGAATTTTTTGAAATGTCCAAATGTGGGACATTGTGATGCATTCTATCAATTCTGAAATTATAAATTGTGTGGTCTTCTTTCTTTGAAATGTCCAAGTTAAAGGTGATATTTATGTTTAAGACATTACTTCCCTTGTTGGACCCATTGTGTTTCTTTTCCCTCCCTGGTCTCTTTTCTTAAATTCCAAGTCAAGAGTGATATTTATAGCGAAGAGATAATGATACATTCTAGGATTGAGAAAGTGAAAAACCATTCCGATTCTTTCCGTTGTGAATTTTTTGAAATGTCCAAATGTGGGACATTGTGATGCATTCTATGAATTAAGGAGATTTGAAATATCAATTTTGAAATTATCAATTTTGTAACATTGAAATAATGAAAAATCAATCTGGTAGCCTTGGTTTTGGGATCTAGGGGAAAATATTTGTGTATATCTGTTTTATGTTTTATGCTCTCGCCATTGTTTATTTTCTGTTTTTAGAATTCATATGCAGGTAATTTCTGTATGGGGTTAAAACCTACACCTATCCCTCTAAATTACTGATTTTTCTTATCTATGGAATAAATGCACTAGCAAAGAATGGAACCCCTTTTCCTTCCAGTGGCCTAATTATAACAAAACTCTATAACCTACTAGTTATTAAGTTTGACTCCAACTTTTAACTAAAGTTACGTTGTGGACTCTTCTAGAGTCATCTTCATCATGGTCACTGGCTAGCACATTTTCTATGGGTAATGGGTGCTAACTTGGCATTCTCTCGAATTATGGTGGTCAAAAAGGAAGGTCAACTTCAGATTGGTATAGCTTTTTCATATAGAATCCAATTGAGGCAATTCTTATGTTGTTGGAAATTTCTATGTGTGTAGAATATGTAAAAAAGATACTTCCCTAAAGAAACATAATTTTCTCCCCAATAAATGCCATTTGATGCCTCAAAATGCTACTGGAAGGTTTCAAACTACAATCTACCAAACCATGTCCCATTGATAAAAATGGTCATGTGAGTTGATTCCTCCACTTTTTACACTATGAAAGCATTGAGATGGAGGACAAATAATATAATGAACCAATCTGAATTAGTTACTCGTGGAAAAGGGGCTAGCCACATGGGAACTATGAATAAAACTCTAAAATGGCTGAGTTGGGTTAAATCAATCAAATTTAACCCTTAGTTGGCTATCGGGCTATGTTATAACTGGGCCACTAGGAGGAAAAGGTGTTCAATATTATTCAAGTGCATTTTGTTCAATAGTTGAGTAGAGTAGCTGAAATTGGATAAAGAGGTAAAAAAAAAAGAGGGTTTGTGTATTGTAGCATCCCACGAGCCATAGTTCCCATTCCTTTGTACTTGCATCCATTTTCATTCACAGAAAGAGAGAGAAGATCAACTTTACCTTCAACAAGGTTTTCTCCCATAAACAGTTTCTAGATCAATCTATGTTCAACTAGGGTCCATAGAGCAATTTTTTTTTCTCTTTTTCCATAATAATATAAATATAATATAATATAATTATATGTGTCTTATATATATATATAAGTTATATATATATTATATATAATAAATATATATATATAATAATATATTTATATATATAATATATTACATCCATAAGCATGATAACAAAGTAGTTAATTAATCTAGAAATCTAAGGAAAAATTAATCATTAATGTAGATTTCAAATTTTCATATATATTTTAGTAAATCTATTGTGACGAACTATCCAATAGAATATCCATGAATATCCACAACAATTTATGAATAATATTGAATTTACAAAATAAAGAGAAGGGAGGGGGGATATGAGTTTCCACAGTCCTAGATGTAGTTACACATCACTAGTGTATCCAACTTCGTTGTACGAAAACACACTTATAGAGTTGTGCTAGGGATGGGGATTGGGAAGTATCAAATGAAAGTGTTATGTTGGAGGAATAGTTTTATAACTAAAAGACGTAAGAGAGTAAGCAACATTTTAGAGTGAAATATCTTGTAGATGCTAAATTTTTTACCTTTTCTATAAAATTTATGTTAAAATTCTTATGCACTCCACCAAATTCCATCTACCCATTATAATAATCATCTTGATTAATAATATGTATTTCACATCACTTACTGTATGACTATTCATTTGCAATTTTATGGTACATTGTTTAAGGTGCATAAGAACTTAACAAATCAAGGTGTCATCTTCTACTAGGGTTTTTCCTTTCCTTAAAGAGTAATGATTACTAGGATCAATAATAAATATTAGGGTTTTCCCTTTCATAATGTAGGATAACTAATGACCAAAGAATTAACTATCAAATATTGATCCATCCTCACATATAAGTTGCATAAAAATGCCAAAACTTGCAAGCAAAGCTACTTCAAAATAACAAACATTTTATTCCTTCTTAATAAGATTCTTAATAAGGATAATTACCATAGCATAATGTAAAGCAAGAGCATGACCTCCCATAGTAAATGATGGTGCATGAATTAAATTATTACATTTAGAACCAAACTATGCCCTTCTATTGAGAGACTTATTTAAATATGAAGTGCATATAACTTGTAGGTTCGCTTGCATCTAGTCCTTCAATGAGTATTCCGTCATTAATATTCTTGCTCATGATGACCATGAATTCATTGTCAAAAATAAGATGTAGTGATTTGTTAAGCATGTACATGTCTAGCTTAGTGGTGAGCAGTGGGAGATTGGAAATCATCACAAGTTTAAAGGCACGATGATTTTTTTGACACCAATGTGTTACCTTATTTCAATTTCTTATTCTTAAGCTTTTTTCCTAATTGCCTAGACTTCAATACCAACCATTCTCATAGTTAAATTAGACCTAAACTTTGAATTGTAACTAGTTTAAAGGAGCAAACTTTAGGGTTTCCTTCATTAAAATTTAAGTTTAGCTCTTTTGAGTTGTCTCTAACATTTCTTAGTTATTGGTATCTTGTAGGGTTTGTATTTTATTAAAAATAAATTGAAGTAATAAATTTATTTATTATTAAAGAGATAATAATTCTATAAGATTGAAATTGAATAAAAAATGAAAGTGTAAGTAATATACTTACGGGTTCCAACAATATTTGTATGACCCTTTTTGCAAATAGGATCTCTTTCACTAGTAGTAAATGTCAACATTGAAGCGGATATAGGTAAGGTCTAGCAATAATTTGTGGTTTTGTGTTAGGTTATTAAAAATTGGCATCCATAAGTGTGAGCTATTGAAAAAGTTACATTTTTGTGTAGGAGTTATCATGTGTAGTAATCATAATAGGTTGATGAACATATTCAAATATTTAAAACATGTATCAAGTTCTCTCAAGATTTGAGTCATGTGAGCCCTCTATGAAGGAAATGAGATCTTTGTATTTTAATTTTAATTCATTGTAATTTGAGAATTACTATTATAGAAAGTTGAGGTTACTATATAATGGATAGTAGTTTGTGTAATTCAATGAATTAGCAAAAGTTAATGTCATGTGTTAAGCACATTATAAGGCATTTCTTGTTAAATTGCTAACATAAATTCCTCTATTTAGGTTTTTAACTGGTTAATTTACTTAATGGGAATGTACTAAATTGAAAATTTCCCTACCATGCTAGCTTGTGTTGTTCTGTTGAGTTGATTTATATGCTATTATGGCCCTTAGTTGCCCACTAGTTGAGAATTGAGTATTTGATTGATGAACTTTTTGGGTTTTTTTTTTTTGAAATCAAACATAACTCATGGTGACAAACAAGCTAAAAATAATATGTTGACCATAAGTTTATCCATGATGAAAATTTATTTCCTCTTTGACATGTTTTCTATTGGGTTGATTTATATGTTACCATAGTCCCTAGTTACCAACTAGTTGCTACTAGGTTGATTTATATGTTATCATAGTCCCTATTTACCCACTAGTTGAGAATTGACTATTTAAGTGATGAACATTGGGGTTTGTTTTGAGAATCTTAACAAACATAACTCATAGTGACAAATAAAATATTGGTGATGAAAATATGTGTCAAAGATAATACCAATACTTATATGTGTATGTGTGTGAAATATCTTTATATTTCATATTTGGAATATATATGTTTTGATACTCAAGAGATTGTTCATCTTGTCATTTGTAGGAATTGAATTTAGATGGGAAGAATCACAACCCTTTCTCCCAATCACCCAAATTACTCCAATTAACATATATTAAAAACAAACACTTTTTAATATGAAAAATAATTTCTATAATAAAAATTTTATTAACTAATAAATAAATTATATTATAAAAACAAAAAAAAAAACCCATTTAAAAAAATTAATAATATCAAACCTTATTCTCTTTTTCTAAAAATAGAAATTAAGATTGCAAAACAATTCTAAAAATAAGATATCAAAATTTTAATCAATTGTGATTTTTAAAATATTTCTAGGGTATATTAAAAGCATTTAAAAAAAAAATAGAAATATGATTGCAAAACAATATCCCAGTGTTAAACAACATCTAAAATGAAATATTAATTCAGATTTTTTTCATTTTTATATTTTAAAACATTTAAAGATATATTAAAAAAAATCTTAAAAATAAAGATAAGATCACAGACAATTTCCCACATGTCAAACAACGTCTAAGATATCGACTCTTAAACAACATGTAAAGATGAGATATCAATTCTGATTCTTTCCGTTGTGAATTTTTTGAAATGTCCAAATGTGGGACATTGTGATGCATTCTATCAATTCTGAAATTATAAATTGTGTGGCCTTCTTTCTTTGAAATGTCCAAGTTGAAGGTGATATTTATGTTTAAGACATTACTTCCCTTGTTGGACCCATTGTGTTTCTTTTCCCTCCCTGGTCTCTTTTCTTAAATTCCAAGTCAAGAGTGATATTTATAGCGAAGAGATAATGATACATTCTAGGATTGAGAAAGTGAAAAACCATTACTTCGACTGTTGGACCCACCGGGTTGCTTTTCCCTCCCTTTCCGTGGTTGGTGTTGGCTTGTTTTTTTGGAGTGGCCAGTCAATTCACGTTTGCTTTTTAGTTTAACTTATAATAAATGATTTTTTCCATTATATGTAATTTTCTTTTAATAATTTGAGTATAAATTATTTAAG
>APFE031488507.1:860-21513 GCA_000404065.3 Pinus taeda
TCTCTGATTATAGGTAGGCTAGGACCTATACTCCAAAGCTTGGTTAGTGGTTACCCCGGCCGTATTCCCTTGGGAGTCATAGGGAACAACCTGGGTGTTAACAGAACCAAAAAAGGACCCCAAAGAGGTGAGAAGGAAGCCACATGTTACAGCGATCAGGGGTAAGGATAGGGAAATAAGTGATATTGAAACCCTTACTTTTCTTGTCAAAAACTTGACAAAAGAAGATTCTAAGCTCAAGCAACAAACCATTGACACATCTGCAAATAGCCAACCACCCAAACAAAGACAAGGAAGTAATCGTCTACCGCTTAAAACTGCATAGATCTCAATGTTCGAGCTTGAACATTGTGCGAACAATGAATTATGTTCATTTCATGAATATGATCACTCGAAAGGGTCTTATTCGAATTGAAAGCGAGTTGTAGGCTCAGTATTCAACCGCGCACTTGATGTAGCAAGCGATGCACAGGAACAGTTTGGAGACACGGACAATGACAAAGATGTTGCGTCAGATGAGGCATCAAGCTCTGGGCATGTGGTAAACATGTATCAGTGCTCGCAAGCAGTGCAAAATATGAACACTGAGAAGCAACCCCAATAGAAAAATTATCATTACAATATCATAAGTAAGGGAGCTCCCCCTACACTTGGGGAAGTGAAACAAGAGCTTGAACTGTTGAGGAAGGTTGATCAACCAGCCACCTAAAAGTAGAAAACACAAAGCGAGCCCAGGAATATAGCAGCGAACAAGTGTACATCCATAAGTAGCAAGTTGTAGAACACTCCACCAAACAACACGAATACCAGTCTTACCTCGGACACCTCAGTGAGTCCACCCCCTTTGGATTACAACATTGTGGAATACATGAAGAAAACTTGCACAAACATCAGTTTGTTCAAGTTGGCTAAGATCTAGAGTCAGCAAGACATCCTGTTGCATGCACTAGGATAGATATCAACAAACAACGTAGCCTCTACCAGCAAGGGAGAAAGCACACCTTCCATATCACTTTCAACTGTGTTAAACACACTTTGTATGGAAGAAGCAAACTCATTTTTCCATCCATTCCTGCTTTCATTCGAAATCTTCAACTATAATGTTCACAATTGTTTGGTTGATTCTGGTGTGGTAGCCAATTTCATGTCGCTCTCCATTGCTAAAAAGATCAATGTGCAGTGGAGCGTGACATTCGTGCAAATCATCCAACTTGATTGAACATATGTACCAACCATTAGCAAAATTCGCGACATGATCATCAAACTATCACACGACGAATGAGTCCACCAGTGCATAAATTTTTTTTTTTGGACATATTGGAAGTGTATGGCTTACTTCTCAACAAAGTCTAGTCCAACAAGCTAAGCAAATACTTTGCTATAGACTGGTCACACATGTGGCTTCAGTATAAGGGAAAAAACAATCAAATCCAGGTGTTATCCAAGAGATATATGAGGCACAATGTCACTCCCATCAATGGCGAGAACGAATTGTTGGCCTTTGCAAAGCTCATGTTCAGCAACTGCCTCTTGGAAACAACATTGGGTCGTTATCCCACGCGACCAGCCCCAACCCCACCAGACACGTAGTTGGGCCTCCTTCCTTGCCCAACTGATGGAAATGAAACATGTATAGTACATTGTAACATTAGTAGCAGTAGTAGTAGAAACAGTAGTAGAATTAGTGCAAGTGTGTCGAACGGTCCATGTACAGACAATTTTTGGACCATGTGCTTCGACAGATCAAAGAAACAGGATGGATCGGGAGTCGGGTGTGTCTTGATCAACCCAAACAATAGGAAACATGTTATCTAGAGTCACTTGGAGTTCGGGTACATTAACAACGTTGCTAAATATGAATCACTAGTTTTGGGCTTGCAAAACACCATTAGCATCAACGTTGTCACGCTCAAAGTGGTAGGTGATTCGGAAATAGTGGTATGGAAGGTATGTAACACCATTCAATTTTTATCACCGCAACTCAAAAGTTACCAGCAAGAGGTATGGCAACTGATCACTAACTTCCAAGATTTCAATATCACTATTGTACCAAAAACGCACAATGCAACTACCAATGCTTTGGCAAACACAGCTTCTAGAATGTCACTGCTTAGGGATAGATTTACTGTTGAAATCTTGTATAAACCATCTATCCCAAATAACATAACTAATTTACGTGTGTTTGATGATGATCAACAGATGTTTCATTTCATGGCCAACGTTAATACCTTCAAGGATGCAGCGATAGATGAAGACAAGCATGAGTGATCCTTCCAAGTTGGGGCATATATCAAGAAAGGCCACTTCATTCCAAAAGGTGTGGCATCTTTGGAAAATCTCTATGACTTGCAAGAAAATTTTCAAGGGTCGAGGAAAAACAAAACCTACAGCTCTACCATGATGCACGAACTGATCAACTTGGGGACAGAACAAGATCTAAAGTTCATTAATCTCGGTACATGTTGCACGCAGTAGGAGTAGCAAGCCTTTGTCTACTTGTTCAAATAGTATGGGAATGTGTTCACGTGGACATATGACAATCAGAAAACTTATGACACACGAATAATCCAACACATTATCCCGATCAAAGAAGGGGTCAATCCATATCGGCAGAAGCTGAGGAAAGTACATCCGTCACTTAAACCTCTCATATAGAAAGAGCTCACCAACTTTTTGGATGCACTCATCATATACAGAGTTCGTCATTCTACTTGAGTTTCAAACCTTGTTCCTGTACGAAAGAAGTCTGGGGAAATCTACTTATGTGTTGATTTCAAAAATTTGAACCACACCTTGAACAAAGACAATTACCCCATGTCATCTATGGAGCACATTCTACAAACAATATCTGGGGCACATATGTTTTCTCTACTTGACACGTTTTCAGGATATAATCAGGTTCTGGTAGCCGAACCTGATAGACTCAAAACTACATTTTGTACCAAGTGGGGTACGTTCACATACAGACGAATGCCATTCAGGCTTGTGAATGCAGGCGCAACCTTTCAGTGCGCCATGGACATCACCTTCTGCGGACTCATCAGATAGAGCGTAGTGGTTCACCTCAATGATGTGACTGTGTTTTCAAGAAAATGAGAAGACCACATACACCATCTGAAGAAATTTTTTGAGAGATGTCAGAAATACGAGATTTACTTGAATCCAAAAAAGAGAATATTTGCAGTGTTTGAGGGGAACCTTCTTGGACACATCGTTGCCAAGAGAAGGATCAAGTTTGATCTAGACCAAATCCGGACTATCACACAGATCCCTCACCCAGCCAACAAGAAAGCAATGTAGCCCTTCTTAGGAAAGATAAACTTCCTCTGGAAGTTCATCTTGGATTATGCACAGATAGTCAAACCAATGCAAGCCATGATCAAGAAGGATGCAGTTTATAGTTGGGGAAAGAGAGAAAAGTATGCATTCACCCATATCAAGCAAGCTATTGTAGAAGCACCTATGCTCTACAACCCAGATTTCAAAAAAGACTTCCTGTTATACACCTTCGCCTCCGATGACTCACTTACTGAAATACTCACTCAGAGGGATGATTTGAACGATGAACGCCCCATCTCCTTCATGAGCGCAAGCATGCAAGGACCCGAAATCAACTACCTCGTCATTGAAAAACAAGCATATGCAGTATACAAGGCGGTGAAACATTTCAAACCCTACTTGCTAAAAAACCATTGCATAGTCTATGTGCCTCACCCAGCAGTCTGCTCACTGCTTGTACAGCAAGATTTGGGTGAATGACGTGTGAATTAGATGACAGGCTTGCAAGAATATGATATTGATATCAATCCAGTTCACACTGTCAAGGGTCATGGTCTCTACAGACTCACAGCAGAGGCAATACACGCACAGGATGAAGAAGCAGAGCTCGATGGCTGGGAGCAGGAAGTTGAAATGTATGATGTAGTGAGAGCACCACCCACTATAAACAGAAAATGTTGGTACGTAGATGTGTGCCAGTACCTTTAGCAGGGCACCATGCCCTCTCACTTTTCCATTAGAGAGAAGAGGGAATTGCAACTCAAATTTTTAGCTTATCAATTGGTGCACGGAGTGCTTTACAGAAAGCACAACAACAAAATCTTGCTCAAGTGCCTGGAGGCACATGAATCAGAGAAGGTTTTGCAAGATATGCATGACGGACCAGCTGAAGGTCACGTCGCGGGAAATACCACTGCGCACAAAGTTATGTGAGTTGATTTCTATTGGGCTAGATTATTCAAGGATGCACACGCTTACACCCGCAAGTTCCCGGTATGTCAACAATGTGTCAGCAGAATTTGAAGGTCAACAGCACCACTACACCCTGTTGCAGTAACTAAACCTTTCCAACAATGGGGCCTAGAAAACATTGGGGAAATTTTCCCACATTCGTCGAAACATCACCGCTACATTATTACAGCAACTGATTACTTCATGCAATGGATAGAAGTAGTTTCGTTCAAGCAAGTGAACGACCAGGAAGTCATCGGCTTCCTCCAGCAACACATCATCTCATGCTTTGGTGTTCCAGTATCACTTGTGTTTGATAATGAAACATACTTTTCATCTCTAAAGCTTTATGATTTTGCATTACAAAATGGTATTGTGCTTGAACATTCATCTAACTACAACCTGTAGGGAAACAATCTCACAAAATCCATGAACAAAAACTTCATTTGTATAATCAAAAATATCGTTTACTTTGAGCAGTGTAACTGAAATTTTTCCTTGACGAATGCCTTATGGGTTGACTGTGTAACACCCAAACCCTCTCTCAATGCCTCACCATACTTCCTGTTCTATGGTAAAGAAGCCACCCTACCTCCTAACATATACTTACTTGCACTTCAGTTGTCTCAAGAATCCCAAGGCAAGATTTGCCAGATAGTTCAGCGTAGGATGGACACACTTCACAAACTGCAGGAAGAAAGGATGAAAGCAAAAGAAAAGTTTACACTCCACCAGAATCGTATCAAGAGATGGTTCGACAAGAAAACTGCAAGGAAAGCTAACTTCGATTTTGGTGACTTAGTCTTGAAATGGGATAAACCCCATGAAGACAAAGGCAAGCATACAAATTTCCAGTCCCTATGGATTGGTCTGTACATAGTCCATGAGAATCTTGGCCCACACATATACTGTTTGCAATCACTTGACGGGAGGATTGACAACCTTCCCGTCAACGACCAAGATCTCAAACACGATTTTCAATAGGTCAGGTCGCGCCCCGTGCCATGTACATAATCTGCTTACTGCTTGTTGTTTTTACTTTGTTTACTTTGCTTACAATTTTTGTTTCATTTTGTTTTGTTTGCTCGGTACCTTTTTATTTTTTTTTCCAGAAATAAGTGTTAGCCCTACTGAGTTCTAGCTTTTGAAAGAGTATGTGGTTGAGATATAAAGAGACTTGTGACACTGCAACACTTGGCCAGTCTTGTGTTTGTCCTCTCTATGCTTGGTTGTAACCTTCGGCTAATGAAGTCTTGATGGAAAATATGAGTCGTCTACAAGGGAAGCTTGGGTCCAACCATGAACCTGTGTCCAAACTAGGAAACCCCATGCTTGTACTTAGTCTTATGCTCGGTGTGATCAAGATCATCCAACTAGTAGAAGCCGAGAAGGGGAAAATCTAAATGAGCAAACCTATGTCAGAGGTCTTACATGCTTCTGAAGGAACAACCTCTTTTTCTCTCAATAAGTCGAGATCCCTCTTCTACCCCAAATATAAATAAGTGCCTATGCACAGTGATGTTTAAAAAATACAAAGGCAAAAGAAGAGAAAGGCTTCATGCACAGAGAGGTGAAGCATGCAACGCCAACGGGGTAATGACCAAGCTCGCTGGAAGTGGAGCAATGTGCGTGTTCCTACGTGACTTTGTAGGGGTACTCTCCAGGCCTAAGCAACACCAGAGATGAAAACTTATACTCTGAAAAGTTTTAACTCACGAGCCAAACTACCCTTCCCAATTTCAAAACACTGTGATCAAGCTGAAATTTTTGTTGTGTCTGACTGAGTTGGAAAAATGGGAACCATGTCTGTCCATGGGGTAAGTGGGAAAGCTGAAGTAACCCGCACAATGATTCAATACTCTCTGAGAGACAAAGGCCCTCTACTATCAATGAACCAAAACAGAGAAATTGGAATTCTACTAGTGAGTTGCCAAGTGTTGTAGCGGCTACAACACCCTCCAAAATTTTGGCCTACATCCAATTTCGAAGCATCCTTTGAGTTTTACTTGATGTTTGCAAGAACTCACGCTCACCCCATGGGCTCGTGTGAATCTTTGCACCCTTTTTTCTTAACCGTTCAACGGAAATATTTTTGCATGATGGTCGTAATGCCATTCTTGCAACCATGTTTTGGTTGTGCACAAGGTCTTTGCTTCGTTTGTACATGTTGTGTTCACTATCTAAACATCCATCGCACTTACATACAAAGTTGTATGCACTGTTGTGCAAGCATCATCACGGTCATTCAATAATCTATCACAAGCATTGTGCTTGTCACTCGCACCATCGGTTAGCCATGTTGAGCATATGTTGTCTCGATGGTCTAAGGCGTCTTGTCGTAAAGTTATGTTGTGTGTGTGTTCACAAGGTTGTGTATGCACAAATTCACTCACTCACACAATTAGTCATTTTGTCGAAGTTCTTATGACTAGATCACCCTCTAATAGTCAGACCTTCACCCTGCAATCGAATTGACCGACTGTCACCCAGAATAGCGCAGAAGTGTCCAACAATCCATTTCAATATGTGTTGCCCACAAGCTGATCAACCAAACCTCCTGTTGATCCACTGGAGAGTTTGACCGAGTAGTGACCCCAAGAATCACTCCCCTCAAAAATTGTGCAATCTGTAGACCTTGCCTACTCCATTGACTAAGAAAATTGTGCACATAGTCCAGATAGACACCAAGTGTCTGTCCCGGTCTCCCTTCAGGAATTGCGCAGTTTTTCCAGCCAACCACCCAGATAGCTGACTAGCTGCTCACCCAGACAAATACACAGATTTCTAAGCAAGCCCATTAGCAGCCCAGCATCTCGCTCAACTCAAAAACTGCATAGAAGTGTACAGCAAGTCAGCCTCCTAGCATTTGCACATTTTTTGCCTCCAACAACCCCGCATCCCACTACCAACTCCCTCTAGGAATTATGTGGTTTTTTTTTCCAAGCCTTCCCACAGCCTACTGCCAGCTCCCTCTAGGAATTTCACAGTTTTTGCTGCCAAGCCTCCTAAAGCTTGCAGCTAGCTCCCTTTAGGAATTGTGCATTTTTGGCTGCCAAGGCCCTCTACTGCCCAAACTGCTTTCCTCACAAAATTGGGCAGATATGCCCTCTAGCCGAGCCAGATCCTATGGAAAGTCACTGCTGATCCAGATTGTCCATCTTAGTCCCCCAATGACGTCTGCGCAATTTTCTCCAATGGTGCCTAGATCTTGCATCCTAGCTTGAAAATTGCCTCACACAGTGTCGCAGCCTCTCCTAGTCACCTGCATCCGAAAGCGAACGACCATACATCATGGTAGACTAGGAATTTTATGGATTTGATGCCATATCATCATGAGTGACTGCAGATACATGTACATGAAAAAACATGACATGACGAAAAATGGGATGAACAAGGAGAGTACATGCAAAAGGATGTGTTCATGAATGAATGAATAATCAATGTATGCCAAAGAGATGTGTTCATGGACGAACGAATAGATGAAATGCAAGGATGTGTTCACAGATGAACAAATGAGCGAACATGCGAGGAGATATTTTTGGGAACAGACGAACATGTCAAGAATGCCAAAGTATAAGCAAAGGAGAAACATGAAGATGCAACATCAAGTGAACCCAATGACCATTGACGACTCCGCACACCTTTCTATGTGGAGGGGAAGCTATGATACACCAAGAGGACATCCATCACTTGGAAACACTATAGCTCGACATGCACACCAATAGCAGCATGAAAATACTAGCATTGTCATGTTGAGTCGTGTCATGATTCATGTCAGCCACATCACTACTGTGAGCCATACTGCTGTTAATCAATGTAATGTAACATGGAAGTCCAAGAGACCCACTTGTAATCTAAAGAGTCATTTAATTTGAAAAGTCATGAAATTCAAACAGTCATGAGGAAATTCAAACAGTCAAAAAACCCAGTTTCACCCTTGGCTATAAATACCCCCTCATTTGTACATGAAAAGGACTTTCCACCTTGGCTCCTCCCACATAGCCTTGATATTCTATGATATTTTCTTTAAGGAGTGATTAGTGGCTCCAATGCCCCACCAATGGGGTTAGTGATGTATGGTGTATCGATGTGTCTTGGAAATTTCGCTTAATTCAGAATCTTGTTCACAGGCCAGCACGTTTTCACACGTGTTGTAACTGTTTGTAAGAATTAATCTTGAACACTTGTAATACATGTTGCTTTAACCTTTGTTAAACAATTGAACTCATTCAGTTGTTCTAATACATATATTTATGAAAATGTGGTGTATAAGTTGTTAACATTGTCCTGCCTATGTTGGTTACCTCCCGAACATCAGACAAAACCTTTCACATAAACTTTCTATAACAACCATCGCACTGACGCGAACTCTCTGCTGGGTGTTGTATGTGATATATTCCTTTGTGTGTTGTGACTTCTGTATCTGTGTGGATTACTCTTTCGGAAGTTGTACATGTCATGTTGTGTTTTGTGTCTCTGATAGAGTTGGGACTTCCACCCTTCTGACTAGAGACTCACTCAAATCCTCTCTTTCTTTTGTGAAATAACCTTAACACAAGTAACATTAGCACTCACTAGGCACACAAACCTCGCTTTTTGAAGACAAAGAAGACCATTATCTTGTATTGACAAGAAAGAGCTAAGGAAAACATTTAAGACAATGGAAATCGGGCCATCATACAATATGGGACTCCTATGCCAAACGATGTGAGGTCTAGTTGGGACTTCATACCGAGGAGATCCCCTCAATGTTGATTGTCCATCACCGTCAACAATCTACTAAGAGTTCATTTTACATTTATAGGTATGATATGAATGGATACTCTTGGTGAAAAGTGGCTATATGAGAAAGGATAGAACTCAAGCTTTAATCAGTTTTTTCTTTCATTACATCCATTTCCATTATTTTTCGTTTTGACAGTTGACTCATGTTTTTTCTTTTCTTTCGACATCATCAACCTTAGGTATTTTCAACCCTTCTTCTCATAGGACAAAGGCAACAAGGAACTAGTATGAGAAAATGACAACAACCAATCCAAAGTATGGGACAATGGACACAGGAGAATGATGAGAAAGTGTTAATAATGAATAAAATATAGTGCTACCATCATCGAAGCCTCATATTTGTACCCATCCTAGAAAGTTAAGGATAAACCATAAGGAAGGTCGCACTAGATTAGGGTCCACGATAACCACCAAATTGATGTAAGGGAATAAGTATACAACCAACACCGGTATATAATCCAAATTCAATCTATATTCCATACCAAGATGAATCAAAGATTAAATTAAAGTGCTTGAATGAAAAAATGGTTAAAGTACCTTACAATAGATGACCCACCTTAATTGCATGAGTATGATAGATCTTGATTGAAATGGATGAGAGGCATCCAAATTTGTCTATCTATGGATCATATTTGGATCATTGATTAGCAACTTGGATCCTAGGAAAAAAAAAATCTCTTAAGGTTACCCATGTATATGGATGGGTAACATGCATTAGTGAATGGAAGCACATGGATAATAGTTTAAATTCACTCGTGCATGATCTTAAGTTTACATCAATTAAACTACTGCCCTTTCGGCAACAGTCCATGGAGTGTGCACTGAGGTCTCACCCAAAGTAGTATGGGAGGGTGTTAAAACCAGGTTTCCACACCCTTGGGATGTCTAATGGACTTCTGGAGGTTCGCATTCTGACTAGTTGTTGCGTGCACTTGTGATCCCTTCACGATCTGTGGTGTGGCTTCCATTTAGCCCTACTCGGGGCGTGACCCATACAATACCCGAGATCCTTGCTAATTAACCGGTTACTTAACTTTTGTGTGTAAGGTTTATGGTTATTACAACATAATCAACAATCATATCAGTGTGCGCAATACATAAGAAAATATAAACATAAAGCAAATAGTGCACAGTAATTACACATAATTAAGACAAAATTCTCTTTATTAGCTTTTTGTCCCAATTACATGACTCGACTCCACCTACGCACTCAGCTGCAAGGGTCCGCGCACTCAGCTACAGACTCTACTCGGCCTCTGCGCACTCAGCTGCAGAGCCTCTTCCTACCACTACAACCCAAGACACTTAGAACTCTACTTTAAGCTCAAACTGTTCCTTTTCTCCTCTCTCTTCATTGCTCTCTTTACATCTTAGAGCCTTGCTCTATTTATACAATCCCATGGTCCGTGGACCATGGGTAGGCGACTTTACACTAATTTACAATACAATGTTTAGGGTGGACAACCCTATGACTCAATTATACATTTCACACTCCGCACCCACAATTCGTGGAGTTTTACAACATCTCTTACCAAAACTTGGGCTTTGAGCCCCAAAAACCTGTTGTGGGTGGATTCCACGCCCAATAGGCCCGCAACACAATCATCGTGACTCGTCCTGAGTCACTCTGCTAGTGTTGTGATCTTGGCATGGAGCCCCTCCAACCATTCCTTCGCTTCCCGAAGATCCGCGGCGCACTGATCTGTAGTCTGTTGGATCTACTCCACTCTCTCGGCCAAAGTCTCACTGTCAAGGGAAACTCTCTGTCTTAAGGCATGCATCGCCTTCATCTGTGCGAGCTTTCCTTCAATGTATGCAGTGATGAGGAAGGCTTCATCAATCCAAGGCTGGACACGCGCTTTAAGGACCATCTCTTTCTACCGTGTGGCATCCACCTATTCCTTCAACGCCTTTGCCCATTGTAGCTTCGCAATCCATTGGGTCAGGACAACTATCTGCACTGTTCTGCACACATTGTCATGATGTGTCTAAAGCTCTTGAGCCTCCTTTTCCAGGCACTGTATGTTGGAGTCCTCCTGTAATGAAGTGAGGACCACGAAGGATTCTTCCAACATAGCAATGCAGTTTTGTACTGCCTGTCCTATCTCCTCCAGCCCTTTCTGACTAGCACCAGAGCATTGTTCCCTAACTTTCGTGGGTGTAGAGGATTGTGCCTTTAATCGCAACTCGACAATATAAAGGTTGAGGTCCAGTTATACCCTCGTTGCTTCCTCCTTTACCTCGCTGAATCCACTGGCTAATTTTTGGATTCGTACTCCAACTGGTAGGTCTATCACAATTTCTAGCTCTGGAATGCAGTGACATGCTTCCTCTACCATTTGCTCCATATGTTGATTCTGTGTAAGCACTTCATCGTGCTATAGACGAAGCTACTCAATTTTGATTTTCTATTCGTTGAGCATCTATACTACGCGTCCTTCCCTAATGTGGAGTTCTATTGTCACTCCATCTTGCAGCTGGTATAATGTATCCTGTGGAAGTGCAGCCAATTTTAGGCCAAGTCCCTTGATCCTGCCCACAGCGGCTCTGTCCTCCCCGTTTTCTGCTATGAGCACTCCATCTGGCAGCACTATGGTGTTGGCCATTTTTGCGCGTAGCAGTTGCTCCGTTGTTGATGTACCTATGTCTCCACATGTGGCTACTACTCCTTCCTGTGAGGGTCACACCTAAAGTTCCTGCAGCTACACCTGTAGGGCCCCCAACACATTTTTTTTCTCCACCATTGCTTCTTGGAGTGCTTCCCGGGTGACCTCGCGAACTGTGTTACCAATGTCATAGAGGTCACCCTCTATCAATGTAATTGGCTCGATGTCCAATTTGGAAGCCTTGGTCTTCTTTCATGGACCTAACCGCTCCGCAATGTGTGGCCATTTCAGTTGTGTGGACATCGTGCTCGGGTCCATGCCTTCTGTTGTATCTGGTCCATGTCCTGTAGCCACATTTTGGCCCCCTTCCTCCTATGTCGCAGTGGCCCCTATTGCTTGTGTTGTTGTTGCTCTTTTGATAGCCTTTAATTGTTCTGTAGCTTCCTTTGCTGCTTCGCAGGCGGCCCTTACCTCTACGCCCACTTGTTCGTTGCAACTCTATTGGGCCAACTTGGTGACACACAACTTGGTTGCATCCTTCTGCTTCTGCACTACTGATTTATCCCTTTCTGCCAGATCCAGGGTGTCCTACTCGAGAGGCTATGAGTCGAGCATGGAGAAGATGGCATCATCAATTTCAATTAAAGGAATCTTGGTCCAGTTCTACGCCAAGTCCTTGCACGCCTTGATATACACATTGTGCATATCCACCTTGAAGTCTGCAAAGCTTTGCAAACTGTTGTACACATTGGGGGATAGGCACAGTCTTCTATTAATCCACATCCGAACACTCACCTCCATGAGCACCCAAAAGATCTTAGTCTCACGAATCTGCGTGGCGTCCTTCGTAGCCTAGAGTGATGCATATTTTTTAGCCTCTGGCAAGTCTTATTCAATAGGAGGGAACTGACTTTCCTCAGGAAGTTCCCCTGTCACTAGTAAGATAGACAAGAGCAACCACACGTAGTGAAAGGTCTTGCCTTGCTCCTGAGCTTACTTGTAGTTGGTTAGAAATTTTTCGCAAAGGAATTTGGCCCAGTTGAATTGGACCCCCTCTGCGCATTGTTCTACCAGCACGGCGACCAGCGTTGATACCTCATCGTCACAACATTTTCTCATCACCTTCCTGGCTAGTAGTTGGGTGGCTACGTACACCCCTTTGTCTTTAATGCTAGTGATTATGTAGCCTCTCTTCTTCATTTCCAATTTGTACTTCTTCTTCATGGCCTCTGCAAGCACCAAATCTCCGCTTTTACCAGCTCTCTCCGCGGGGTCCTTTCTCTTACAGGGAAGTCGAGAAATCCTATGAATAAGCTCCACCGTGATGGGAATAGGCTCTTCCATCCATAAGTACCCATCATGCACCAAGAAAAGTAACTATCTGATGACAAAGATCATGATTGGTGCATGGTGAAAATGCAGAATCCATAGTAGGTGGAGTAGCCTGACCTTCTCCATGCCGCGTAGCCATTTCTGCGGCTCTAACGTTGTAACTTGCCCCTCCTTACTCTATTTCATGAGGTTCTCCATCTGTAAATGTGGGAACTTTTCACTGTCTGTGAGGTCCCAGTCTTCAAATTTTATCATGGGCATGTGGCCAAGGACCAAGCCTTCAAATAGGATTCCATTTGGGAGGAGTAGGGTTTGGAGTGCACTCTTAGCGGCATCCAAGTCCTTGGGTACTTTAGCTTTCCCTTTTCATGGAGGGATGTACTCGAGCAGTTTTTCTATAGCGCATATTGGCTAGATTTCTTCTTCCATTTCTTCATCTTCCTTTATCTCCTCTACAAAAGCCAGGAGGTCGTCCTCCTCATCATCTATCTCAAGGTTTATAGCCTTGCCCTTGTCTTCCATTGAAATTTTACTAAACCATGGATTTCGCGGGGACATGTGGACTGGTCTCGTAGCCTGTGTATCCCTCTTGGGCCTTGGCATCTGAGATGATTTGGGAATTTCTGGCGCATCCTCCACCTGCACCATAGGGCTCTACCTGGCTTCCTCGGTGGTACTCTATACAAAACCGACACCTCTCCTAGTAGTTGTCATCTCGTTTAAGTTGTCTGTGGTAGTTCATGAACTTGGGGACTCAAATACTGCTTGGTGCTCAATACTCTGCAACTACTCAAATCCCAAACAACCAAGTGTTGTCTCGTGGTCAGCCCTTGGAGTTTTATAACTTCTTTTAAATTTGAATTTGACCGTTCCTCCCATTTCTGAGTCATTAATGCATCCTTGGTGGTAGATTGTCCCGAATCTAGCTCTTAATTCGTGTCTTAATTGCCCGCCGCCCACTCCCTTTTGCCTTAAATTGGACATCTCATCATGAACAATGATGTAAACAGTTACTTCCCGGTTGACCCATGTAGCAACGCATCCCCCCGTGCGCAGGTACAAACCTTGTACCATGTTGATTCTGCACGCACCTTCCCAACCGTGCAATTCCCAAACAGACTCTTTTAGAGTCCCACGCTCTCTTTCAACTATCTAGAGCATTGAGATTGTACTCCCTACGGCTAGTCAGGTGGTCACACCATCTATGTGAGAATCCAATTCGCCTTCCAGTGTAGGCTGTGGACACTCCTCAATTTCCCTCGCAATGGCCAATGCATTGCATTCTACCTCATGTGGTGTGCTCCACTTGTTACTGCATTTGGTAAGGTGCAGTCTCAGCCATGGTAGCAAAGTCACAAATTCCTGGCGATAATCTTCTAACATAGTGGTATGATCATCGTATCTTGCCTTGTCATCCTTGTTTTATGAACGAGACATGCGTGCATGACCTCATTTTCCAGTCTTTTGATCTCAGTGTCCATCAACATGCTTTTCTTCCTAAATCATACCCGATCCTCTTTGAGTTCATGAAGTCTAAGGTTCCCTCGTTGAATGGCTACCCGAATCCTTATATGGTCTTCCTCGCATTGCTATGTGATTCCTTTGTCCTAGTCTTCGCGCACTGTCATAACTGCGAGAGCTATTACGTGTGGATTCCTTTTGGTATTCCCTTCAGAAATCTCAAGTTCTACTTTGTTTCACACCTTTGGAGTCATCTTCACGCTTAGGTTTGTGCACATAGTCCTATAAACCCATCAAACGGGTGGTACGCGTAGGTCCCAATCAGTTCGTCTCCTCTGGTAAACCTTGTTTAGTACTCCATGCACCCTATCGATTTCCTTGTCGTGGAAAATTGGTAACATGAATCGCCCTTCCTGCTGTTGTGGTTTGTTTTGATTCTCTAGGTTGTGAGCTTTTACGGACTGTACAGCATATGTCTGTACCCATTGGGAAAGGTGGGCGCGCAAGTCGTTCCACCCATCTAATTTGCTTTCATTCGAAGCTGGAGTTTTCCAAAACATAGGCGCATCATCCTTCTACATCTGCGCCAGTCTTCAAAAGTTCCTTGATGCGCACCCCACCATCGTGTCGGTGTTGCACGCAGTACCCACTTCGGTGCATCGAGCCATTGCTGCTCTAGTACTACACTTTCAAATCTACTTAGAAATTCATCCACCGCTGGCAATCCATCATATGTCAGCAACTCCCTTGCCTTCGTTGTTATGCAACATAATGATTTGATCATCATGTTGTAGTTCAGTGTCATTACTTCATGCAGCCGATTCTGCCATCACTCTATCTCTTCGTTGGAATCCAAAGTGTAGGAGCTTTCATGCTCCCATGAAATCCTTCCATCTGCAGTTGGATTCACCCAATCTTCTCCTTGTGCAATTATTTTGTAGATACATTCAAGATCGTCATCACTCTCGTCGTTGCGCACCAACTCAGTTTATCGCGCTCCTTCGGCTGGGTCTAGCGGTACTACTACACATAGTGACATTTTCTCAAAGGTCATTTTACGCTTCTTCAGATCTATGACTCTGTTCATATCAGTAGCCCAGTCTATTCCTAGTAGCATGGGATAGGGATTGTTGTCATCAAAAATCTCTATCACTTCAAAATCTTCCTACGCGCTCGCACCTTCAATATCAATTGTTACCCCTTGCAATCTTCCCATGGGAAAAATCCTTTGTTGGTTCACCATTCGTAACTGAATACGGGACCACTATAATGCGGGTATGCCCATGCATTCCCATGTTTTCTTTGGTAGTACATTCGCGTCGGAACCCAGGTCTAGGATTACCTGATCCATTTCATACTCGCCTATTTGTGCACTCAACCTCATCTCCCTTCCTGTGCGTAATGCATGCTTTCCCAGTTTTCGGACCACGCAGGGTTCTCCTGACCCCGCACACCTAGTGATAAGTTCCTGTAGTCCTTTGACTGCCTTTTTGTCACGCAGCAGTTTCATGCATGTCTCTCGAAAGGTAGTGAGAATTGAAGGATCCATCCTTGGTTCTATTTGATCCTTACTACCTGAAGTGGAGGCCTCCGTGAAGCTCTTCTTAGCTTCCATGAATGTCCCCATTGCACGTTCTAAATCAAACTCGGGTTCCTTTTTAGGAGCCTTGCAAACCCACGTGATTTTTTCTGGCTACTTCCCTTTATCATCTCCCATTGTCATACCACTCCTAAGCACCATGTTTATGTTTGGGTCTTCTTTGCGTGGTTCAAACCTCATCATTTATAAATTATGGGTCAGTGGGGGCTGGAATACCCATTTTTCGTGCATTTTCGCTATCAACGAAGGGAAATCTTCTGCCTCATGATCAAACTGAGTACAGTACCAACATGATATCCTAGTCAGGTTCATACAATCACGGGCATAATGCCCTGGCCCTTCACAATTGTAATAGATTATTTGTCCACGACCCCTCCCTGGTCCCATTCCACCTCGACCCTGACCGCGCCCCTAAACCCCAGCACACGTCATCCCTGCATTTGGGTCGAGGGCTCACATTTTGGCCTACACCCTGTAGGTAGGAGTCTGATCCATCATTAGTTCATAGCTTCGGCAAGTGCGTTCGTCATGGCCTATTGACCTACAAAAATTACAAAACAACTTTTGGGATGTCTGCATATACTTCTGCAACAGATGAAAATTATCCATGGTATGTTTTCCTCCTATCTGGCATATCGTGCACCATAACGGAGACATTGTGCTCGACCCCACCTGTGCCTCTAGTCTTAATGGCATTGGCCCTCCTCCTTCCAAGTAGTTTCGCGAACACTAGACAGTAATCTTTGTCATGGTCTTGGCCTTTGCATTTTATGCACCATGCTTCTTCGCACACCTCTAGCCGAGGTGCCCTGTCCTGTTTCAAACTTTGTGTTTCCAGACATAGATTTTGTAACTATGTGTGGATCTGTTGGACTCCCAATCCAGGTTCTCATGCAACCTCATTGCCATCTCCAACGCTTCAGCCCGGGTGAAAATTTTTTGTTGTGACAGCGCCATCCTCAAGTGTGGCGTAAGTGAGGCCACAAACCATGCGCGATGTTGTGCATCCGTTAACGTCATATTGGCTTCCCAGATTGTACTCTTCAGCCTTTGGTCTAGATCCCAGGGGGTCTCACCCGGAAGCATTGCGATCTCTTTAAACCCAATGATTGACTGTATCTCTAATTTTAGCCTACTAAATTCCCGGTTCAACACATTCTGGATCTCTGCAATTCCTGTGTTTGGGTGGTCATTAGAATGCTTGATATACCATGTTAATGCATGATCCTGCAAAGCGCTCACCAGCATAGCCTTTTGGATATTATCATCAACGATGCCCTGTGCTTCCCATATTGTCCTTACTATGAACCAGAATTGGTCTAGATCTTCATTCCCTACTCCTCTGAATACTGGTAGTTTGATCGCGCTCGCCATACTGAAATGTGGAGGTGGCGGAGGTGGAGTGGGTGGAAATGAAGGTGCGGGGGGTGAAGCGGGTGGTGGTGTGGATGGAGGTGGTAAACATGGAATTTGTTGCCTTATTAAACTGACCGTGCTTC
The DNA here is from genome assembly GCA_000404065.3 of Pinus taeda. Taxonomy (NCBI): domain Eukaryota; kingdom Viridiplantae; phylum Streptophyta; class Pinopsida; order Pinales; family Pinaceae; genus Pinus; species Pinus taeda. The sequence goes on from APFE031488507.1 coordinate 18,374, forward strand.
TGAGAGAAACCTTCGCGGGATCATCCTCGCTCTCCCACGAGGGTGAAATTAAGGGATTGTTTTCTAATTCTTCAATACTTCCACTTCTATAGATCTTTCCGCTCCACGTAGTCCCAAACATTAATTTATTCGCATAACCTGCTTTTCACATAATAGCATCTTAATCCAAGTGTTCAAATATTTAATGTACTTACCTCGCAGTCCCTTGAGAAAATGTTGCTCTGCCTCGATGTAGCTGATGGTTGTGTCTACTATGAACTTAGTGATAAATCCTCCTATTATTCGGTCGAACCAGTGGTCAACATCTCACACTATCTTCTCTTCCCAGGCTTCTAGTCTATGCACTAGCCCTAGAGTCCACATTATTGGTTTGTCGATTCTACACCTTTCCTGGTTGTCTGCTAACTTTGCGGTCCACTCATACAGCTCAGATGGAAAAGATGTAAATAAAATTTCATGCATTTTAGTGTACAAGTAGTGATCCAACCACTACTCCTTAGATACTCGTGGATTTCTATTTTCCTGTGCCACGAACTCATGAATCTTCTTGTCCAACCACTCTTTAATTTCTTTCTTTGTAGGGTTCCAGTGGCATGACATCAAACATCCTTTATGCAGATCTTGGTCCCGGCAACGGAACCATTTGTTGGCTTAGTGGGGCCTCACTGAGGTTCAAAGGTGATTTAGCCAAGCAAATCCTAGTACTACTAGCCCTTTCGGCAACAATCCGTGGAGTGTGGACTGAAGTCTCACCCGAAGTAGTATGGGAGGGTGCTAGAACCATGTTTCTGCACCCTTGGGATGACTAATGGACTTCTAGAGGTTCATGTTCTGACCAGTCGCTGCGCGCACTTGTGATCCCTTCGCGACCTGTGGTGCGGCTTCCGTGCAGCCCTACTCGAGGCGTGACCCGTACAATACCCGAGATCCTTTCTAATTAACTGGTTACTTAACTTGTGTGTGTAAGATTTATGGTTATTACAGCATAATCAACAATCATATCAGTGTGCGCAATACATAAGTGAATATAAACATAAAGCAGATAGTGCACAACAATTACACAGAATTAAGATAAACTTCTATTTATTAGCTTGTTTCCCAATTACATGACTCGACTTCGCCCTGCGCACTCAGCTGCAGGGGTCCACGCACTCAGCTGCAGACTTTACTCGGCCTCTGTGCACTCAACTGCAGAGACTCTTCCTACCACCACAACCCAAGACACTTAGAACTCTACTCTAAGCTCGAACCAATCCTTTTCTCCTCTCTCTTCATCACTCTCTTTCCATCTTAGAGCCTCACTCTATATATACAATCCCATGGTCCGCAAACCATGGGTAGGCCAACTTTACACCAATTTACAATACAATGTTTAGGGCAGACAATGCTATGACTCAATTGTATACTCTGCGCTCCACGCCCGCAATTTGCAGAGTTTTACAACATCTCTGACCAAACTTGGGCTTTGAACCCCAAAAACTTGTTGTGGGGGGATTCCATGTCCAACAAGATGGTAATTTGATTTATCTTATGAATGAGCTTAACATATTGATTAAGTGGAAATACAAAACAGGTCACTCCAATAGATTCATGCAAGATCTATGTCTTGAGAACATGATGACTCCCCCTTGGATGCCTTCTCCTCCCTTTGCTCAAGATGATAGAATGTAAGTTTCATTTTAGAGTTTCATCTAGATTCATTTTCCACCTTATCTTAATTTATAAGAGATAGAATGGGATTCTTCTTGAGAGATAAGATTCCTTTTCTCCATAATCACCACCTAAATCTCCATCGGGACTAAGAGTACTTATAGTTCCTCCATTATAACATAGGTAATTTTTACACCTTGATTTTCTATCAATGTTTCAACAAGCACTTTGATAAGTTCATCTATATTTTCTATTATTTCATTCACTACTTATTTGACTTCATAAAAAATATTAAAATGGTTGGAGCACCAATTAGATGCACAATTAGTGTTTTTCCTCCTTTAAATTTTGTTCCAATTCCTAATCAACCCCATGAGATGCCTGCTAGGGAAAAACAAAAAAATATTTCCCCAAGTTTACAAGCTATATTGTTCTCTATATTGATGATCGTTATTCCATGTTTTTGAATGTTGAAGAGAACTTCGAAGTTGAATATAAGGTTAGGGTAATAAATATGTGTGTGCAATTCTTTGAGAGTAATGTGTGAGCATGGTCTAAGTTCCTTGATCCAAATCCCATTAATGGATGGGATTCTTTCAGGAAATTTTTCTTAACCAACTAAGGGGACAAGAAAGGAAATAAATTTTTATAGGTATATTATATTGACTTTAAAATAAGAATGGAGTTCAATGGTTTCTTTTCTAAGTTATATACAAATATGTCATGCGCTATGTGCTCAAGTGATAGTACTACTTAAATTTTTTTAGACAATGATTTTGAAAAATCATTTGGGTTTTTGTTTTGGAAAAATGACCCATAGAACTTGGCCATTTCTTATGTTTCTACTTTGAAAATTGAAAATAACATGAACACAACCAAGAATATCCACTCAAGCTTGTCCTACCTCTTTGCTCCACATGGACAGTCATTTGTTGAGCAAAAGAAGAAAGATGGGATTGAAGAGGGAGAAGTCCCTACCAAGTTCGTGGAATTATCACAAGATCTAAGAAATAAGATTATCTAAATTCAACAGAATCGACAAAGTCCAGAGATTGCCCCTTTCTTTAGCATTATTTTCAACAAGGTCAATAACCCATGAGGTCCTTTTAGTAGTAAAACGGGGTTAAAATTGTGTCCTCTTGTATAGTTTAAAATAACAATTTTGTGGGTTCCATTTTCTATTTTAAAGTTTGTGATTTCTTACATATCAAAAATGCTTGTGGGGTGTTTGCTAAAACACCTTATGTAATAACACTAGGTAGTTCAAAGTGTTGGGTATACGACCAAAGTCCCACATTGACTAGAAGTGGGGAGGATCATGGGTATATAAGGATGGACAAATATCTCCATTGGTATGAGGCCTTTTGGGGTAAGTCCAAAAGCAAATCCATGAGGGCTTAGGGCCAAAGTGGACAATATCATACCATTGTGGAGATATGTGGTGTCCAGAGTCCTTACAAGTGGTATCAGAGCCATGCCCCGAAGTTAGC
>APFE031488507.1:21866-73127 GCA_000404065.3 Pinus taeda
CGTTAGATCATCCGCCTAATGAACGGCCCAGATTGACTAGAAATTACTATACTTTTACAAGGCAAATTTACATCTGTTTTTAGCTTCGAGGGCGCTGCCCCCGAGCCCCCACCGGGGGACTGCTGGCCCCCGGACCCCCAGCCGGGGGGGTATCGGCCCCCCGGACCCCCGCGGGGGGGACAAGTCCCCCCCGCACCCCACTGCGTGGAGGGGTGTACAAAACTTCCTGGGGTATACATCCGGCTGAAACAAAGACCTCTGAACAATCATGCTCCACACACAACACAAAGGAAGCGTCCAATAGCTTGGTGGTACACTCAATATGTGATACATAAATGGAGGAATGATTTACATAAATCTGCAAAGTTTTTTTACATGAAAGAAAGTAGTCCAATTTAATAAAGTTAAATTATAGTCAATTTGTTGTTTGTAAGAATGGTATGATTTCTATTATTATTGCAACCTTAGGAAGTCATATGGCAACTCTGAAGTGTCCTATTAGTTGGATACTTAAAAAACCCAAACAAAAAACTATTACTTGGTGGCTTAAATAAAAGAAGGCATGCTCATGAAACTAAGGCTATAAATGGCTCCCAAGATCAATAGCCCATAACCCAAAATACTACACAATAAGTGCTTTCTCCAATTATCGAGTTCCCTTGCATATACATGATACAAATTTAACTTAATAGATAAGTAATCAAAGATCAAAATTTTGGTACCATTGCAATATCTTATGTGCATGTCGACACAAAAGAATGTCATCATCATTATTCCTTGGCCTAGGAGGTGTGAATGATCCACTAAATGACAACCCATAAGCATTTTTAGGTATGATCAAATTTGATGATGTTCATCACTTACATTTCGTTGTTGATCAAGAATATTTTACTTTCTAATAGTATGCTTGACTTTGGTGCTTCCATTTGTGTCATGAATTTGAAATTAATGAAAGAGATAGAACTAAATATGTCTAGTTGTTATCAAAATGTTCAATATGTGGACTTAAGAGAGGTTGAGTTGTGTATAAAAATTAAATACCTCAAAGATCATTTGCAAGAATACTTGGATAGGGTTTTGGCAGTGGTTGTGGTCGTGATGGATTTCCCAGCCAAGTTGGGCATAGTTTTTTTCTAGGAAATGGAAAACTAATGTAGGTGGAAACACATATGTGGATTAATATTGTGCAAACATTTTCACTATAAAATTTTATGTAGAGAGATTAATTAAAAAGGGAAGATGTTGCACAATGTCGAAGACCCAAAGAAGCCTAACAATTAACCATTGAAGTCGGGTTTAGGAACATGCATGGTGAGAGATGAATGTGAACCAACAATTGAAAACTTCAAGTTAGTGGAAGGTAAATTTTATAAAGTCTATGGACTATGAACTTTGATGATGCATGTTCCCAATTAGGAGAATGGGTAGGTTTTGTATTCACATCCCCAGAAGGTAAAATTTTCCTATGTTATTTCTAGATAGAATTTGATTATACTAATAATTTCATTGAATATGAAGCCTTATTGTAATGTATTCAACATGAAAAAAAATGGAAATCAAATTGTTAAAGGATGGGGTGAGATTGAATGTTTTTCACCCTTTCCTATTGGTGTTGTTGCAATATTACAAAATCAACAAGCAAATTCTATTGTTGGATCAATGGCATGTTTTTAACATCCCACATCAAGATATTTTGTTGGGGTAATATTTAGGCCTACCATCCCTAATAATATAGGTTGTTGGAAGGTATTTGAAAAAAATACATTTTAATTTTTGGAATCGTATAAAAAAAGTTTCATCTCATTTATTTGATGAAGTGCAAGAATATAAGAGGGTAATCACTTGGTTGTGTAAGTAAAAATTAATAGGATACCAAAATGTTTGTTGCTCTTAAAGGAGTTTTTTACTAAATCTAATGCTTTTAAGGGGATTGATAAATCTAGTTTGGATGAGCAATTCATAGAAGTGAATGTTGGTTCCAAAGAGAGTCCCAAATTTGTCTATATTGGAAAAATTTGTATGAAGAAGAGAGAAGGATAATTGAAGCCATGATCTATGAGGACAAGGATGTCTTCACGTGGTCATATGATGAATTGAAAATGTAAATTCATAATTCATTGAACATGCATTTTTTTAAACTCTAATTCCATGTCTTTCCTAATATATATTGGATCAATATATTATTTTTCATTCATATCAATGCTTTTATAGAGGAAAATTTGGAGGAATCAGCTTGCAAGGTCATTTTACTTGTGCTCCTCGTTTGGAAAATTTTAGGTGATAAACCTCGGGATCTATTTTGAGGCCTTAAATGGTCACTTGTTTTGTCTTAACCTTTCTATGGATCCATATTCCATAATCTACACATAAAAACCTTTCTAACAGCCCAAGAACCGCCTCAATTGGGGCTCATATAAAAAATTTATGCATCTTAGATGTTGACTTGTCAAAATTGACCACCATAATTTGAGATAATGCCACATCAGCCCCTATTACTCATATAAAATGGGATAACCATGTGGTAACTTTAATAATACCCTATAAGGGTCGAGTTGTAACTCATATTGAGGGTTTAATGAGTCAAATTTAACCCCTAGTTGGCTATCGGACTATGTTATAATATAGCCCCTAGGAGGAAAGGGGATCCCATTTTATTGGAGTATTGTCTTTTGTTCCATAATTGAGTAGATTAGTTGAGAAGGGATAGAGGGAGAGATTAAATAGATGGGGTTTTTGTATTATATCATATCATGGCCACAAGTCTCACTCCATTGTTGTTGCATCCATTTCCATTCAAAGAAAGGGAGAGAAGAGCAACCTCACCTTCTTGTTGGATTTTATCCTATAAGGGTTTTCCATTTCATATCTTATGTTCATTGTGGTTAATGAGTTTTATTTCATTGTTCTTTAATTTCCATATTTTATCTATTGCATACATAATCATAACATGGCAATTAATGAACCCATAAATCTGAAGAAAAAATAACCCTACTGTAGATTTCATATTTTCAAATTTATTTTAGTAGATTTGTTGTGAAAATTTGTCCAATGGAATATCGACAGTAGTTTATGAATCATATTGGTATCAGAGCATATGTCTTTGGATATTTTGTGGGAAGTTGCAGGGGATTCATATTAATTTAAGAAAAAAGGAGTAAAACTCTAGCCATGGACAATGAATTTATTAATAACCCTTTAGATGTGAAGAGGAGAGGTTCTCAAGGCTGGAAGGATAGGTCGTAGATATCAGTCATAAAATGAATCTCCTTATTGCATATTTAGCAAACAAGTTAGGAATCAGAGAATATGGAGGCTTCAATTCAAAGGTTGGATTAGAGGGGAAATCATGGGATTAAGAGGAACTAAAGAGGGAGTCTAAGAAATATCCCAGAAAGGAACAACCAAGTCCAAGTGTCGTGAGCCATTCACAATTCCCATTAAAGATGGAAGAAAAGGTTGACATTAAGCCATATCAAGGTGATTTTGGGGCTTTGAAGTTAAATCATTGGTTGTGGCAATTACAGGTTTATTTTAGTGTTCACCACATAGAGGAAGAACATAAAATTTCATTTTCTTGTCTGAAATTAGAGGGTCATGCACTAACATGGTGGTAAATCCACATGGAAGCCTTCAGACTAGAGGGATATCATCCAGTGATTAAGTGGGGGGGTTTCTAAACATTCATAAAATTGTGTTTCTACCTTATCAGTTATGTAAATAGCTAGTGGATATGATGGCATTACTTCAGGCAAAGACAGGGGAAAAGTGTACAAGAGTACAACATGAAATTTAGGAAGATGGAAATAAAGTTGGGTATCTCGAAAAATAACCTAAATGCACTCCTCAAGTTTCTTGGGGGTCTACACAGTCATCTGCAAAAGCAAGTGATGTTTTTCAAACCCAAAATGATGGATGAGGATTGTGTACATGCATAGTACATATTTTTATGTAGTGAATAGAAGGCATCAATTACCAATAATTTGTGCACCAAGAAAACTCATACAATAATATACATAGTGAATAAAGGGGAAAATAGATAATAAAAAAAAGTAGTGGAGATATAAAAAAAGCATCCTTATATTACATATATTAGTAGATAACAAAAACCTAATATTGTCAATGACATACATATTTATATTGCCTTTAGACAATTACAATAGTTATACGAACTAGTCAACTCAATAGGGATTCGACTGACTTACATTATAGACCAAAACTCGGTGATATATGTTGACTCGATGAGGCTAGTCGACTTGTCGACCCAACATCTCCCCCAGCCTCAGTGCCTTCTTCCTCTCGAAGAAGGGGAAATTTGGATGTGCTACATTTACAAAAGAGAAAATAGAATGAGAAGGATGAAGAATAGAGAAAATAGAAAACCATCTTGGGTGTTGGTTGATTCACTTGGACTACGCTAGAGTTGGACTGGCTTATGTTGGTGGATAAATAGGTGCTAACTGATTGACTAAATATATTTGTTGATCATCATATCCCACATGCAATAGTGTCTTCAAGTTCAAAATTTTGATTCCATGTCTCTTTATTTCTCTAGTAAAACAATTGGACCCTTCTGCTTCAATTGCAGGGGTGACTAAATGTGTTGTTTGTAAGGAAGAGTTGCATTCTAACATGGTAGGAGCAAAAAAATGGTACTTCATTCTTGGAGGAGGAAGTTGAGACAAAGGTGCTAGAGGTGGACTATCTTTGAATGTTACTTGATGGGTCACTAAGGAAATTCAAATTTTGACCAATCCTTAACTGAATAATTTGTCTACAATTCCAAAACCTTCATTTCCGTGAAGTACTTCAATTTATTGGAATATGAGCTTTCTTGGAATGTTGATAATTCATGGGTGTCATGTTGCTTTAGCCTTTTCATCTTGGTGTTAATGTTGTGCAAGTATTTGATGACGTTGGAAGCTTTTATCTAGGATTTCTTGCTTTCATTTAGCCACTTCTGCTCTTCTTGAATTAGGTTTGTCTCCATCTTATTCCATTGGATGGTCTATTTTTAGAGATGATATCACCTGAGGTTTAAAAATGTATCCTTTTTTGTATGTAAATTCCTTAATAAGTGCTTTTTGGATCCTGAGTCTTTTGTAGGTAGTTAACAAATAGGTCGGCCAATTATTAAGGAAAACCTCAAGAGTATTTGCCTTGTCCAGAGTCTCCTCCAATATTTTCTTAATTACTTTGAAAGTAGTGAAGTCTTTCTCTAATATGGAATACAGCTCTTACATATTTTGTGTTTGGATCTATTTTTGGAGTTGCCTAACTTTCTCTCTCTTTTGTAAATTTCCATCAATGAGTTAATGAACTAGTTGTTGTATGGCATCTAGTCGATCTTCTAGTTGGCTTTGGTAGGAAAATTGTAGTTTATCCATCATTGATTTCATGCAATAAATCCATACTACTTCTTCCTTTTCTTTATTTTGTTGCAGTCCAATTATTGTCTTCCTTATTTTCTTCCATGTAATGTTTCTTTATTAGAAACATCTCAAAGGATTCAAAATACCTAATTACTTGATGCATTTGTTGTTTCATATTTTGTTGCAATCAACTCAACTTGAGGACCCTTTGGATTTTTCACTTCAACAATCCCAACACTATAGTTCCTCTTCAACAATCTTGACACTAGAGTTTAAGCCATCAATTGGGTTGACTATAGTAGGCATTCCAATCGTTGTAGAATACAAGTCAATTGTCCCTTTTATTCTAGTTGTTGTTCCTTCTAGGGTAGGTCATTTGGTGCATCCAAGTCATATGGGTCCTCCTTTATGTTGATGTTTATTCCCAAGTTTGTTGATTTGTATGTTCATTAGAGACATTTTGGGCTTACACCTTTATTTCTTTTGGTAGTCTCTCAAGTTGAGTGGATTTTTCTTCTATTTTGGTTGGTTCAACTAGTGGAGATTCTATTGTCAATCCAATTGGCACCTGTGACTGCTTCATTCTAGGATTCTTAATTAGACTTGACTGCACCATAGTAGTAGTGATCAAAATTAATGTTACTAGATCCATTGGTTGACTCATGTTCTGCTCTTGTTGGGCCTATTTCCTCTCTCTTTCATTTCCAACCATCATTATTTATTTTATTGTTTCAATGACTATATATTTGTTCTACGCAAGTGACAGAAAATTATACGACCCAATAGATGAGTCCATAAAATATTTTTCTTTAGTCTATCATCGGGTCATCTTGCTTTTTTCTATTGTATCTTCCAACACCTCTTTAGCTATGTCATCCAATTTTTTCTAGAGTTTGGAGTCATCCAATGCAATGTCTTAATGGGACCTGACCCAGGTTCGGAGTTAATTAGCCAAACAAATCCCTATAAAATTGGCCCTTTCGGCAACAACCAACGGGGTGCGGACTGAGGTCTCACCCGAAGTAGTATGGGGGGATGCTGGAACAAAGTTTCCGCACCCTTGATATGTCTAAGGTGTCACTTTAGTCCAACTATGAACTAGATTCGCGTAGCTTACTTTGTGCTTTCTCCTTACTTGCAATATCTTCACAATCGATTACAGTCACCCTCGCGCAGCTTTAACCAAGGGTTGTGGTGCTTTCGCGCCGCTAAGGCAGCAATCTGCACTTTTTCCCCAAGTTACAAAGTGGATCTTACTTATCTTCCTTATAAGAGTTAGTTATCTTCACATAAACAGATACTTATCTTATGTTCACTTATTCAACACATTCATATAAGTTTGCACAGCATATAAATAGTAAACTTGCAATTCATACCCAATATAGAAAACAGGGAAAAGATACACAGAATGATAAGAAACTTCTCTTTATTAATTCTCCAATGGTTACAGACTCGACTCGCCCTGCACACTTAGCTGCAGGGGTTCATGCACCTCAACTGTGTACTACTAGGCCTCTGCGCACTCAGTTGCAAAGCCTTCTCCTACCCTACAACCCAAAGACTCAACTCTTCACTTAGACTCTATGCTTCTATTCCATCAAGATCATCTCCATTTTATTCTTATCTCTTTATAACTTAGAGCCTTGCTCTATTTATAAAATCCCATGGTCTGTGGACCATGGGTAGATCTCTCAAGCCAACTTTACATAACAAAAATGAGGGTGGACAACCCTCTAACTCATTTACAATCTTCACGCTCTGCACCCACAAATCGCTGAGTCTTCCCATTGGACTTAGTCAAAACTTGGGCTCTAAGCCCCAAAACCTACCTTGGGGGATCCCACACCCAAAAGGGCCCCAACAAAAACATCACGACTCACCCTCAAGTCACTCGGTCAGTGCGGAGATCTTCGCACGAAGACCTCCCAATCCTGCTCGGACCGCTACGAGGTCGGCAACGCACTGAGTCACTGCCTGTTGTATCTCGTCGACGTGCTACTTGGAATTTGCAGAACTGCTTCCCTGCATTTGTACATGCGTCCCCAGCATCTGCGTGATCGATCTTGCCTTCAATTATTGATGTGATGACAAAGGCCTCATCAATCCATGGTTGGACGCATGCCTTCAACACTGATTCTTTGTGTCGCACCACATCTACCTGCTCCTTAAGTGCCTTGGCTTGTTGCATCCGCACGAGCCTCTATGTAAGGGCCACCATCTGTGTGGTCCCTTTTATGTTTTCATATTGTTGTTGTAGCTCACACACCTCTGTTTCCAAGCGTTTTATGTTCGGTTCCTCCAACATTTTGGTGCAGTCCTTTAGTGCACTATTGATCTCTTCCATGCCCATTGTGATGGCACTAGCACATTGTTCCCTCACCTCTGGAGGAGTTGACGGTTGTGCCTTCAACCGTAGCTCTACTATTTGGAGGTTTAGCTCCGACTGAACCTTGGCCATCTCTTCTCGCGCTTCACGCACCCATGCTGCTAACTTCTGGATGCGCACCTCTGCTGGTGCCTCGACTGGGATGGCCAACTCAAGGACCATCTGGAAGGCTTCTTCAAGTACCTGCACCATCTGCCTATTTTGAGACGTGACCTCATCACGCTGCAAGCTCAACTACTCCATGTTGATCCTTTGCTCGCTCAACACCTACAGCGCAAGGCTCTCCCTAGCCCGCAGTTCTGCAGTAACTCCGTCCTACAGAACATAGAGCGTCTCCCGAGGGAGCATAACCATGTGGATTCCTATCCCCTTTAATGCACTAACTGTAGGCCTGTCGGACTTGTTTTCTATAACTAGTGCCCCTTATGGCAGCACTATTGTGTTGGTTGTGCAAGCGCATAGCATCTCCTCGGTTGCAGCCATTCCTACTGCGAGGTTGGTCAAGAGAATACCAACCTAAGGAGTGCGCACCTACAACTCCTAAATCTGTACCTGGAGGGCCCCCAAAATAGTATAATTCTCCTCCATGAACTACTGGAGGGCGTTTTCAGTGACATCACGAACTGTCTACCCTATGTCATGTAGATCTCCCTCAGTAAGGGTGATCGGGTCGAAAGAAGTCTTAGACACTTTTGACTTCTTTTGCAGCCCTACCTGCTCTCTCGGGTGTTGGTGCTTTAACTGTGTCAACATTGTTTGTGGGTCCCCGCCACCCTCCTTTGTCTCTGTCTCCATCTCCTGTTCCTGCTTAGGCGAAGGCAACTTTTGGCCCTCGCGCTCTTTTTCTGCTACTATCTACGCTTCTGCTATGGCCTTCTACTATTCTGTTACTGCCTTCGTAGCGTCTCGTGCCTCCTGCACCTTTTTTATTTTTGCCTCTTTCCTTATTTTATCTGCCAACTGTGCCACCTGCAGTTTTTCCTCCTCCTTTTTCTGCGTAGCAGACTGCTTTGTTTCTACTGCAGAGATCGTTGGAGTGTGCCACTCCGCCGACCATGCCCCAAGTACATTGGAGATCACATCATTTGTGGCTATGTATGGTAGTTCATTCCACTCCTTTGCAGGGTCCTTGCGCGCCCTGATGTAGATGTGGTGGAAGTCCGCTTTAATTTCAGCGAAACTCTATAGGTTGTTGTAGACACTGGGCGACAACCGCAGCTTGCGGTTAATACCCATTCTGATGTTCATCTCCATGAACACCCAGAATTTTTTACTATCGCAGATCCTGTGTGCATCTTTAGTGGCCCACAGCGAAGTGTACTTTGTGGCCTCCGGGAGATCCATCGCAATTATGGGGAACTAACTGTCCTCGAGAAATTCTCCTGCCACCAGCACTATGCATAGAAGAAGACATGCATAGTGGAACGCTTTCCCCTGTTCTTATGCCTCACAGAAATTCTGCAGGAACTCCTTACACAAGTATTCGAACCAGTTAAACTGGACCCCCTCCGCGCACTACCTGGCAAGTGCCACAACCGGTGCGGGCACCTCATCTACGCGGCACTTCTGCATGACCTTACCCGCTAGTATCTGAGTCACAACTCTGACTAATTTATTTTTATACTGGAGATCGCGTAGCCCCTCTTTTTCTTCTCTAGCTTATATTTCTTTTTCATGGCCTCCGTGACAGCCAAATCATTGCTTTTACCTTCTTAAATGTTTGTTGGGTCTTCTCCTTTACAAGGGAGCCAGGTAATTCTATGGATCATGTGGTTTGTGATGGGGATGGGCTCCTCCAGCCACAAACACCCATCATGCACCAAGCAGAGCAGCTGCCTGCTGACGAAGATAGTTACTAGGACGTGATGGTAATGCGGCACCCAGAGCAAGTTCAACATCCCTACCTTTTTGACACCACACAACCATTTGCGCGGCTCCAATTCTATGGCTCCTGTCACGGTGTGTTTCTTTGGCTTCATGTGGTGTGCGATCGCCAAGTGAGGGAATTTCTCGTGGTCAGCGAGATCCCAGTCTTCAAACTTTAAATTCGGTACCCTTCCCAAGTGTGCTCCTTCGAAAATGAAATTGTCAAGTAACAGCAGAGTCTGTAGAGGGCTTTTACTGTCATCCAGGTCCTTGGGCACCTTTTCCTTCCCCTTCCATGGAGGGACATATGCAAGAAGCCTGGTTAGAGGGGTCGTGCCCTTGATTTCTTCCTCCATGCCCTCGTCCTTGTCCTCTTCTATTATGATGTCCTCAAGGCCTTCTTCCTCCTCATTAGTTTCCAGTTTAATTCTTTTCCCCTTTTCTTCCATGGTCAATTTAGTTCGTAGCGGTTTTTGAGGGGACACGCACACCGAAATCATGGGTTGTTTATCTTTCTTTGGTCTCGGCATGCGTGGTGATTTAGGGATTTCCGTAACTATCCTGACACTCTCAGGGGCATCTTCTATTGTCATGGCCAGCACAGCCTCTTCGGAGGTCACTTCTTTGATTTCCATGGCTTCTTCCGACATTGCCATCTTGTTTATCCAGAAATCTCTCAATTGCTCAATCGAGTGCTTAAACAACGCTCTCCACAAGGAAAACAAGTCTCAGTTTAGAATACTCTGGGCACACAACAACTTAATTCTCAATTGACCAAGTGTTGTTTTCTAGACAGCCCTCTGCATTATATAGAAATTTTCAAATTCGAATTCGACCGTTCCCCCCAAATCCGCTCCATTAATGCTCCCTTGGCGACAGATTTTCCCAAATCTTGTCCATAAATTCTGCCTTAAATTTATGTCACCTGCTCCATTTCTCAAACCAAGCATCACATCATGAATAGTGGTTATAACGGTCACTTTCCAACCAACCCATGTGACAGCACAGCTACCCTTGAGCTGTCGCAGACCCTATGACACTTCGCTCCTGCGCGTAGCCCTGTCTTCGCATAGCTCCTGGGTAGAGTAGTTTATAGTCCTGTGCCTCCTTTCCTACTTCCTGGAGCATTAAGGCTGTGCTTCCCACAACTAGTCAAGTGGTCGTGCCACCTGTATAGGGTTTTGTGCGATCATCACCTACTTTTCTTGGCAAAAGTTTGCCTTTTAACTTTACTATTGGCATCGCGCACTTTACCATTTGCATCACGCCACCATCCGTGATCCTCTTAGTAACATATGGTTGAATCCACAACATCAAAGTAATCAGTTCACGGTAGTAGTCCCTAAATTTTTCACTGTAATCGTGTGCATCCTATTTTATCCCCACGGTCTTCTTATCAAGAAAGTCCTTCGCTATTCCTTCCTCAAGATTTTTGACTTCTTCTTCTACCCTGGCACTTTTCTCTCTCAACTGAACTATTTTATTCATGAGTTCTCAGAGTCTAAGATCACCTTGTTGAATCTCTTCATCGGGTCCCAAGCGCTCTTCTGCAATCTCTCCAATTGCGCGATCCCTTCTTCCAAGGCTCTGCGATCTGTCCTATCTGCGGGCGTTGCTATGCATGGACTAGGCATGATATAATTCATCGGTAATTCATCATTCACTTCATAAATCAACCTAGAAGGTGTCTATCCCATCAGTTTCTTGTGCGTCACCCTATAAGCCCATAGGACTGCTAGTATGCATAGGTCCCAATCACCTCATTGCGCATTACATAACTTGTTTAGTGCTTTGCATACTTCGTTAAAGGCTTTTGCTTGGATACCTATTTGTGCACTTGTTCTTTCCATTCTTTTTCATTCCAACTTGAGGAGTCGGTCATGCATTTTTTCCCCAAACACATAGTTATTGACCATATTTCCCCTCACGAAGTTCATATGCATCCGTGCAGCTTGTACCATATCCTTGTACCCACCTCGACATATGCGCGCGTGGACCATCCTAGTCATCATATTTATCTATGAATCATACTTGAGGCTTTCCAAACCATGTGTGCATCATCCTCCTACATGCATGCCAGTCATCAAAGTTTCCTTTGTGTGTACCCCACCATCTCATGGGTGTAGTGCGCAGTACCCAATTCAAGGCTTCAAAATGTTGTTTCTTCGACACCTCTCTCTCAAATCTATCCAAGAAAGCATCTACCTCACCTAATCCATCATAAGTACGCAAATATCTCATTTCCATTAATATGCATCGTGGTGATCTTGTCATCATATTACAGTTAAGTGTGGTTACCTCATGCAACCTATTCTACCATCGCTTTATCTCCTCATCCGAGTCTGAAGTACAGGAGCTTTCGCGCTCTCATGAAAGTTTTCCATCCGTAGTGGGATTTACTTAGTCTTTTTCTCACATGGTTATCTTGTAGATGCAGTCTAAGTCGTTGTCACTTTCATAGTCACACATTGGTTCAATGTAGCACAACCCCTCAGTAGGGTCCAAAGGTATCACTACGCACAAAGACTTCTTTTCAAAAATCATCTTGTGCTTCTTCAAGTTAATCACCCCATTCATGTCAATGTCCCAATCAATTCCTAAGAGAGCAGGGTAGGGATTGTTGTCATCGACAATCTCTATCACCTCAAAGTCATCTAGCGTGATCGCTCCTTCAATATCCACTATGATTCCCTGCAATCGCCCCAGGGGTATTATATTTTGTTGGTTCGCCATGTGCAGCTGAATAGGAGATCACTGCAGCGTAGACCTCCCCATGCGCTCCCAGGTCTTCTTTGGCAGAACGTTTGCATCTAATCCTAGATCCAGAATTACTTGGTCCATCTCATATTCACCAATCTGCGTAGTTAGCCTCATTTCTCTTCTTGTTCTAGTCTTATGCTTTCCGATCTTCCGAACTACATGCAGTTCTCCTGTTGCAGTTACAGCACATCTATTAATGAGTTCCTGTAATCCCTTTACTGCCTTACTATCGCACAGTAGCTTCATACATTGTTAGATTTTAAGTTTCTATGGTTGTTATTTGGTGTAGTATTTTCTGGATTATCCACAGTATCATGTTCATCATGTCAACATTTCGAACCCCAAAGGGGATCCATCATCAGGACCACAAAAAATGGTTTTGAGAGAAGAATCCTCTGCCTAGTGTATATATTGTAGGTCGGCAGTTCCTCTCTCAATTTTTATCCTTGAGATTTTGAGAAGACAGATCCCATTCCATGTATCCCCTCCTTACAAGGAAGTAATGTTAGACTTTAAGCTTCTGTGGTTGTTATTTGGTGTAGTATTTTCTGGATTATCCACAGTATAATATTCATCATGTCAACGTTTCGAACCACAAAGGGGATCCATCATCAGGACCACAAAAAATGGTTTTGAGAGAAGAATCCTTCGACCAGTATATATATTGCAGGTCAGCAGTTCTTCTCTCAATTTGTATCCTTGAGATTTCAAGAAGATAGATCTTTCCAGGAACATCGGGAGCATCAATGGGTCCATTTTCGACTTCAGTTTTTCTTTGCTTCCTGAAGTGGAGGCATCAGCGAAGCTCTTCTTAGCTTCCATAAAAGTTTCTCAAGTGCACTCCAAATCAAACTCCACTTCCTTCATGAGAGCCTTGCGAACCCAAGTACTTTCTTCGAGTTGTTTTCCTTTATCATCCCTCATCATAATTCCACTTCGGAGCACAATATTCACATTAGGTTCTTCCTCACACATCTCAGACCTCATCATTTGCAGGTTCTGAGTTGGGGGAGGTTGTAGCACTCCCTTGTCATGTATCCTAGCTATCAGCGTAGGAAAATCTTTCATCTCATGATCGAATAAGGTATAGTACAAACATGATGGACGCGTTGGATTCATACAAGCACGGGTATAATGCCCTGGACCTCTAGAATTGTCACATATCCATTGTCTGCGACCTCTCCCATGTCCTCCTCCACCTCGGCCTCGTCCATGCCCCTAGAATCTAGTTCGCGCCATCCCTATGCCCTAGTCTAGGGGCCACGTTTTGGCCTAAACCCTATAAGTAGGATTTATATCCATCATTAGCTCATAACTTCTACATGTGCGCTCATCATGTCCCACTGATCTACAAAAATTACAGAACAATTGTTGCGAGTTCTACGTGTACTTTTGCAACAAATGGTAGTTGTTTGTAGCATGCTTTCCTTTTATTTGACAAATCACACACCATAGAGCAAGCATCATGCTTGATCCTACTTACGCTTCCAGTCTTAACGACATCAGTCCTCCTCCCATAAGGTAATTCACGAATATCGAGCAGTGGTATTTTTCATGACCCTAACCTTTGCATTTCACACACCACACCTCTTCACGTGCTTCTGGTCGAACTGTTTTATCCTATTTTAGACTCTGCATCTCAATGCATAAGTTTTTCAACTGCGCGTGGATCTGCTAAACTCCCAGGTTAGGATCTTGTATTGGGGTCTCATGCAGCCCCATCATGATCTCTAAAGCTTCGACCTGAGCTGCCAACCTTTGTTGCGACAACGTGTTCCTCAAATGGGGCAGTAGTGATGCTACAAACCATTTGCGGTGTTGTCCATCTATCAGAATCATGTTAGCTTCGCGAATTGTGCACTTCAGCTGTTGATCCAACTCCCAAGGAGTCTCGCCTGGTAGCATCATGATCTCCTTGAACCCAATGATTAACTGCACTTCTGACTTCAGTCTGCTAAAATCCCTAGTTAGCGCAGCTTAGATAATTGTGATTCCTGCATTCAAATTATCATTTGAGTGCTTGATGTACTAGGTCAACACGATCCTATAGAGCACTAACCAATGTCACTTTCTTGTAGCATCGTCTGTAGCTCCCTGCACTTCCCACATAGTTTTTAAAACGAACTGAAATTGGTCTGGATCTTCATTTCCTACTCCCTTGAACACAGGAAACTTTATCGAGCTCGCCATATTAAAACACGGTAGTGGAGGAGGTGGTACGATCGAAGACAAAGGTGATGACAGTGAAATTGGTGGTGGTGGGGGTGGTATGCGTGGAATCCTCTGCCTTATCAAATGGATCACACTTCACGAAGATACCTTCGCGAGCTCTTCCTCGTCCTCAGAGGTGAAATCAAGGGGCTAGTCTCTAGTTCCACACTTCCTTCATTTCTATAAATTCTCCCACTTCGCGTAGCCCCGACCATCAATGTAACTGCATAATCCACTTTTTACACAACAGCATTTTAATCCAAGTGTTTAGAGACTTTACTTACTTACCTCACGGTCCTTTGAGAAAGCGTCGCTCTACCTTGATATAGCTTACCTAAGTGTCTCCCACAAACTCAGTAATGAATCCTCCTATAATCCAATCAAGCCAGTGATCAACAGCGCATGTGATCTTATCCCCTGATGATTCCAATCTGTGCACTAATTTAGGGGTCCACACAATAGGATTGTTGAGCTTGCACCTTCCTTGGCTATATTCTAGCTTCACCATCCACTCGTATAGCTCAGTAGGGAAGGATGTGAAGAAAATTTCATGGATCTCTGTGTACAGGTAGTAGTCTAACCACTCTTCTTTTGTCAGCCGCAGATTTCTTTTCTCCTGCGTCGTGAACTCGTGAATTCTCCTATCAATCCAGCCTTCGATTTCATTCTTAGTTGGATTCTAGTGATGTGACATCAGACATATCTATGCATATTTCGGTCCTGGAAACAGAACCATTTGTTGGCTTGATGGGGCCTGACCCAAGTTCGGAGTTAATTAGCCAAACAAATCCCTGTACTACTGGCCCTTTCAGCAATAGCCCACAGGACACGGACTGAGGTCTCACTCAAAGCAGTATGTGGGGATGTTGGAACCAAGTTTCCACACCATTTAGATGTCTGAGGTGTCACTTTAGTCTAACTGTGAACTAGATTCGTGCAGGTTACTTTGCACTTTCTCCTGACCTGCGATATCTTCACGATTGGTTACAATCACCCTCGCTTAGCCCTAACGAGGGGTTGCGGTGCTTTTGTGCCGCTAAGGTAGCAATCTGCACTTTTTCCCCAAGTTACACCACGGATATTACTTCTCTTCCTTATAAGAGTTAGTTAACTTCACATAAACAGATACTTATATTATGTTCACTTATTCAAACATTCATATAAGTTTGTGCAACATATAAATAGTAAACTTGCAATTCATACCCAATATACAAAACAAGAAAAAGATACACAAAATAATAAGAAACTTATCTTTATTAATTCTCCAATGGTTACAAACTCAACTCGCCCTATGCACTTCGTTGCAGGGGTCCGCGCACTCAGTTGTGGACTACTAGGCCTCTGTACACTCAGCTGCAGAGCCTTCTCCTACCCTACGACCCAAATACTCGACTCTTCACTTAGACTCTATGCTTCTATTCCATCAAGATCATCTCCATTCTATTCTTATCTCTTTACAACTTAGAGTCTCGCTCTATTTATACAATCCCATGGTCTGCAGACCATGGGTAGATCTCTCAAGTCGACATTACATAACAAAAATGAGGGCGGATAACCCTCTGACTCATTTACAATCTTTGCGCTCTGCGCCCACAAATTGCAAAGTCTTTCCATTGGACTTAGTCAAAACTTGGGCTTTAAGCCCCTAAACTTGCCTTGGGGGATCCCACGCCCAAAATGTTGTATTACTTATTGCCAATTTATCCCCAATGACTATGATTGGTTGGCCACAAGGTCTGTCAATCGCCCTGTTAGCTTCTTTGTAGTTAATTATACAGGAGTCAAAAAGTTGGCTTCAAAAGAAATTTTGTAAAGTTCTACCTCATTTTTGTCTTCTTATTCTGCATCATTTAAAGGGAGTCATGGGATTGTGCCTGTTAAGTTCTGGAGGAATGCATCCAAAATTGGAAACACGATGTTAGTTTGTCAAATTAATTCATCAAATATATCCAAATCCGACAATTGGTAGGAGAGATCAATTGGAAACACGTTGTAAGATTTAACGTATCAAAATTAGTTGTATCCATATAGAGCTAGATATGCGACTCACTTGTCAAGGCCCAATGGAATTATTGTGGAACTCCCCATCTATGAGTAGCATTTTTGAAGTTTATGAGCCAATTTCAAAACATCTCCTCGAGGGTTAAGCACTTTTTCCTACCTGTCCAATTAATGGTGAAGTAGTTAAAAAAAAAAAAAATCATCTTTAGTATATCCTCTTTGTGAATGAGTCTCTTTGACTGGAGTGACCTGGGACATAGCTAGCAAAATTAATAAGGAGGGAAAGATGATTGCCTTATGAGAGTTTTGGATTCCTTGGAATTGGTTTTCATAATAATCACAACGTGCTTTTCCTAATTATATTGTTCTCCCAACCTGACAAACTAACCGATGGCTTCTAGCATTTTCAATTTGACATTCAATTCCTTACCCACCAGAGTGAGACATAGAGACTATGATGTAGTCCCACTTAATATGTGGGTTTATGACTTGTCCAATAATGATTCCTTTGGATTTTTGGGCAATCATTCCTCTAGTAAACTCCCTCATCCATGCGTTGGAGTCGTATGTTCTCGATATTTTTCTGTCTTTTTGTGGTAATATAATGATTTGATGAATTGTGGTCCCTATGATGGCTATATTACTTTCTAGCCAAAGCACTTCATCATAAAACCAATTGAAAATAAATTTTGCAGCTTCCTCCTTCATTTCCTAAAATTTGCAACCAAGGGGACACTCAAATTCCTATGATGTATAATCGCTCTATCTCCATGCACCCCTTCTTGTTTATCAATGGCCATTTAAACCAGGCCTAGTGTTTGTCCCATGAAGTAATATTGGCTTGTTTGATGTTGCCAAGGTGAACCTCAAGCTCTGTAACAATATATTGGTCAAATCTAAATTTTGTTCTTGGATCTACCAAAGTCTCCTTGAATTATTCTATGCTCTTCTTTGTGATATCTTAAAATCTTCCTCAAATTATTTTCCTTTTAGAAAATCTAGTAATTCAAAATTAGAGAAGGCAGGGTTCGACAACTCAGAAATTTTAGGTAGCTCTATTAGTTTAGTGCATGAATCCTCGGGCACAAAGATGGCTGGAAATGGTAAAGTCTGCGACATTAATAAGGAATTTTTCAAGTGTGTTATTTAATTCATCCAACGGGTCTAGTTATGCTTGTCCCATTGGCTTTATTGAAGCGCCAATCTTTAATTCTATCTCGTGTAGAGTGCATGGGTGTGTTATCATGGCACTTTTGGAAATTAAGTGCTTTATTGAATTGGCCAAGTCATTGGTGCCAAAACTCATGTCGGTTTTCAAATTTAGGTTTCGGTCATTGGTTGGATCAAGAAACTCTATTGACTCGACTCTTATAGTTGACTTGAGAATTTTGGTTGGGTTGGTTGCTCGACCTAAAGACATTGTCATTTTTATGGTATTCACGATGTCTTTGCTGTTGATCTTTTCGACTTTCATAGTAATTTCCTTTTTGTTGTTCCTTTGAATTGTGTTGTAATTTCTTATCCCATATACTTCTTAAACCCTCGACTTGCTCCATGATGGTTTCTTGTACTTGTGATAGCATTTCAGTAGGTATTTATTTGTTGAAGTAATTTATTTATCATACCTATTTTAATAATTGAATCCTTTATTACCAAAATTTAATCTTAATATTAATTGAATTATACTATATTTTTATTACTATACATAATTTGGGAGGTTTAACCACCACAGAGTAGCTTTCAGCCGAAGTTAGTTACATTTTTCAACATAACTTCTGATTGGTTTTTTGGGATTTGGCACCCATATGTCCACACTCCTTGAGTAGGGTAGAAAACATTTCCTTGGAGTTTGATACAGCTAAAATAATGGAAAAACATATCATATCCACAAAAAAAGAAAAAGATGAAAATGAAAAAGAAAAATATGGCCAAGGACATAGATTAATGTGTGGGGGAAAATGAGCTCTACCCTCCTCATTAGTCATCACCTGGTTCCTAAGCACATGATGTTCCTTCTCATGAAAAGGAACCCTTGCATTTCCCAGCCCTAATGTGTGATAAACCATCTCATATTTCGGACTTGAATTTCACAATTATGCAGTAAATTCCAGCAAGCTAAAAAGTTAGATCTAGATCAAATTAGAGATGTCGAAGTGACCAAAACTAGTTAAAATTTAGATTTTGCAATTTTAATCAATTTTGGCCAATTAAAATGTGATTTTAGGGCTTAGATATTAGTGATTTTAATATTGTAATAAACTGAAGCAAAACAAGGGTTTAGAGTTCAAACCCTAGGCTCAAGGCCTTGAAGATCCCACGATTGAAATTTGCTGAAATTTTGGGATCAAGTTGTCGCTTGAAAAATATGAATTTTGAGACCTTAAGCCTGCAAAACCACAGAGTATTTAGCATTCAAACTTCAAACTAGGGTTTCAGGTCAATTTAGGGAAAAATAGGCTATGAAAATGGAGAACAAGGCTAGGAGAGATGAATTTGTGAGGATAAAAGGGCTAGGATGATAGATCGGGGCCCAAAGATGAAGGATAAGGCCTCAAAGAGGCAATGCTATGCCCAATAATGTTAGAGTTGGGGGTTTGGAGGGATTAGAGGCCTAGGAATAGCCCTAAGGTCCATGGCCTATGGCCTAAAGGCTAAAGAAAGGGAGTCGCAAACCCTTGGGAGAGAGATAGAAAAGGGTTGAGGAGGAAGATCGAGGGAGGAGGGAGGAAGATCGAAGGAGGAGGGTTGAGAGGGAAGGAGGTGAAGAGAATGGAGGCCAAGAGGAAAAGAGGAGGCTGCAAGGCCTTTTGGGCCTCTAGCTAGGGTAGAGAAAGGAAGTCGCAACCCATAAGGGTCATGGCTAACCCTAGGAGGAATAGAAACCAAGATGTTGGATGAAGAAGAGCTGACATTGAGGCTTATGAAGGAAAAACTGATGCTGGAAGTCCTGAAAAGCTTGAAACCCTTGCTCCAAAACTTTTTATGTTCCAGCTATTTGATTTTCTAAGAAAAATCTCTAGAAACCGTGTAAAAAATTCCAAGAGACTAGATCTTACCCTCAAGGGCCTAGATCTATTTATTCTTCCATTTGACTCCTTGATCTAACCTGCAAAAATAAAATTTACAACACCCAAACCCCAATTACAAAATGAATCTAAAAATCCCAATCCAAATTAGAAAAATGATTTACAATTTAATTTACAAAATATACATGCGTTTTTAAAATAGATTTTGAGAAATTAATTTTTATGATATTTTTTCCTTGAAAGAATGGCTAAAACATTTCAGAAAAAGTAATGTTCACTATAGCCCAAGCAAATAATCAATCCACCATATAAAAACTAGACATCCTAACAAAGTAACCCCTGGCCATCATGATCTAATGTTGCGCTAGAAGAGTAACAGTGAGGAAATACTGAACTATATTCCTGAAGATGTGAAATTGTTTGATCTAATCAATGGATTGGGATGGAGGTGAGAAACTATCCCATTTTTTATGATCTTGTTCATCTAGACAATTTTGTAAGAGATATTTAACTTTTTGTTGTGGAAGAACAAATATTTCCTCCAATGGATGTTTCATTGCAAGCTACTCTTTCCCAGTGGTGGGTAACCAATCACAACAATATTTTATCATGGGAGATAGTCAAGTCCACCCTTCTGTTAGTGTCAGTGCTTTCACACTGCCATCAATGATCAAATTGCTCTTTTGCATTTCATATTGGGTGTCCCATTTTGATGAGTTGCATTCCATTAGGTCATGGATCAACTGATGGTATATTTATTTCTAGTTTGTTCTCCTCATCACATAAATTTGCTGACCTCCTTCAGACATAATTCAGTTAAATGGTTTAGAGTTAATTCTTATCTTTTGTCCATTTGATCTAAATAAGTCTTAGGTCTTAGGGTTTTCAATATCATTAGGTATTAGGTTTTCCATCTAAGTCAAATTTCCAAAATTATTTGATGAATAATGGTCCTGCAGACATTTGAGGGAGACAATAATCTTCAGAACATTTTTAAATCTCAGAATTTGTAAATTTAATCAGTCTTCACTTCAAACTCAGTTTGAGGTGAAAACAGAGTATTTTTTTATTTTTGAAAAATTTCATGTAATTTTATGGTTCCTATATGTAATAATTATTTATCAGTTGCTCCTGGTTACCTTGCCAACTCTTACCACTTCAAAATCCAAAACATTCAAGACATTAATTCATCAGATTTCTAGGGAAAAAGGGTCAAATTTCAACTACAAAAGATAGAGCATTTGAAAAAGTCATGTAAACTTTATAAAATGGGTTTTCAAATGATAAAAAATCAAAGGTGAAAAGGTATATAAGGTCCGTTCATGTTTTATGTCATTTCACTTTGAAAACTTGAAGGGATAAGGAAAAAACACGATTTGGAGCTATCATTAAGCAAAAAAAGAAAAATTTACCAATTTGTGATAAATCGGGTGACGTTGCGCATCAGGCAGCTGGCGCTACACATCAGAGGATTTTTCCCCTTTAGAATTTGAACTAGCACTATGCATTGGGTTGGTGCTGCACATCTGTTGGGTGGCGCTGCGCATTGCCTATGGAGCTGCCAAAACCCTAAAATCATCTTCAATCACTGTAATTGCCTCATGTCACTTCCTATCAAGTAAGTAGAGCCTCTTTTCAATTGAAGCTAGGTTTTACATGAATTTTGGTAGTTTATACCTCTCTAAAAACTAAACCCTAATTTATCTCTAAATTACCACATACATTTCAGACCACAGTTGTTTATCATTCTCCTTTTAAACCAATCTCCTAACCCCATCTTCCCTAAGTCCTATTCCCTTCCCCCATTCTCCTAAAACCCTAAATCCCTTACATACAAAACCCCAACCCTTTATAAAACCTTAACCTTCACATTACATACCCTACTCATTCCCTTACCTCACACCCTCACTATTTTGTCCTTTTGTAAATCTCTTCATACTCATCTTTCCATCACTCATTAACCCACCACTCATCAATTATCACAAGAGAGACAACCTTAAACATGGAGAGGGACAGTGAAAATGATTATGAGGAGGACACCCTAAGTGACAGCTCTAGGGAAAGGATTTTGCAGGAAAGGAAACCCTCCAAAGGTGGCAAGATTATCAAGGAGGAGCCCATCAATATGATTGAACTAATTTCTTGCCCATTGGCCACCTCATGCATTAGACATCAGTCATGTTTTGATTTTTGTGAGATGGTAGAGAGAGTTAAATTTCACCATGACTTGGAAAGACTGTTTGTGACAAACTTGGACAACAATGTGGTACGTCTTCTCGGTGTTACATTTACTCTATCATCCACCATCATTACAGAGGCTACAGGAATTCCAGATGTAGGGGATAAATGGAACAAGAGGCAACATATTAACAGGGAGTATTATGAGCCTTACATCAAGGCTAAATACCATGGTAGAATCAGTAGAGTGTTTCCTTTTAGATTTTTGGAGGATCGGTATGCTCCACTCATGAAGCTCATCATTAGGTATTTTACTTGTGAGGGTAGGTTCTCCAGACTATATGCCCACCATATCAGATTGTTGATGCATTTCACTAGGGTGAAAATGATGAGTATTCCTTATTTTATATGCAAAAACATATAGAAAATGACAGTTATTGCAAAGAGGAAACCATATCCACAGCAGCTCAACAGTATTTACCATTTCTCTATTATTAAAATTATTGTTTTACATCATCTCAATCAGTTGGGAAAACCATGGGAAACCTTCATTTCTCATGAGGTTTTCAAAGGCCCTCAAATACTTTCATTAGTGCATTAGGAGGAAGGTGGGCCTTCAGGACAGAAAAAGGTTCGAAAAATTGAAACTGTGGGGTACTTGTGTTTTTGACTTATGCGAGAGGCACTAGGATTCTCTTTGCAGCTTCCAAACGAGTACTATCTCCACAAGGAGTGGAAGGGGTCTCGCCTTCATCTACAGACCACAGGCAAATGCTATCTCCACCTATAGTGGAAGGGGCTTGCCTTCTTCTTCAGCTAAACAGGTACAGGTTGGGCAGCAACAAAAGGGCAGAGATAAAGGAAAGAAAAATATGCATGAGGATGATTCTAGTGATGAACAAGAGAGATATTTTGTCCCTGTTGACTGTGAGGAGGCACAAGGAGTGAATGTTATGGACTTAGGTGCTCAAAATCCAAGGGGTGTCAAAGATTTGATCATCAAGGAGCAAGAAGCTGACATTCAAGCCTTATCAGTCAATTTGGAAAGAGAAAAATGGGTCATCAAATATCTTGATCAAGAAAAAAAAGAGTTGACCGAAAAACAACACCTCATGGAGTTGCAAATGATCAAAGAGAACCGGCAAAAGGCAAAGAAAGCAAAGGTCAAGATGACCTGCATTGAGCAAGAGATTGGGACGGACCAAGAGACATGGCTTGAGAGGGTCAATATTCACCTTGAGGGGCTTCTGGAGAAACAAAATAGAGACAAAAAGATGCTTAGGCATATGGCCTACCATTATTTGACCCATAATAGGATATGCAACATGAGGATTAAGCAACTTAAGGCAAGATTAAGGAGGGCCTTAAAAAGAAAAAAGAGGGACTCTTGGTTGATGTTATACTAGCCCAACAAAGTAACAAATGAAGCACCTTTGATCCAAAACTGGGCAAGTTTTGAAGAAATTTTGTCAATTTCAATTTTTTGAATTTTGCAAAATAGGAAATTCTAGTGGATGCGCCACGCCGGTGACGCTGTGCATTTGAATGGTGCATTCTTGGGAGAAATGGTTTATATATTTGGATTCAGCATCAAGAGGACATTAATCCTTGAACGTTTCATCTCATTTGGAGCAAAACTAGGTCACCTAAAAGGAAAAAAACACTCAAACAATGCCCACTCTGCCCCTTTTTGCACCCACAGTAAGCAGTCTTGGGAGAATTCATTTTTGAACGGGAAACTGACCTCCAAATCAGGAAATTCAAGATGTTTTAGAAACTATACAGACAGAGATTTCCAACAAGCTATCTTGGGCCTGATTTGGTGGAGTGGAAGGCCTCCAAAAGCATGCTTGAAGCAGAGCTACGCATTGGGTTGATGGCGCTGCGCATAGGGCTATTTTTGTCAATTTTGCTCAAAACTCAAAATTTCTCCCAGTTCGACTACCAGTTGAATTTTTCTCTTCTCCTTGGTAAATTTTTGATGGTAAATGATGTAATTTGATGTAAATTTGATGATAAATTACTTGAGGGGGTAGATACATCAATGAAAAGTGGTTTAAAACTAAATGTATCAGTTTCCTTGGTTTTAGAGGCAAGTTGTTCCACTGCCTATTTTCTTGTTCCTAGTTTAGATGTAGTTGAAACAACTCCTTAACTCTTGGATTCAACCCCTGATGGATAGCTCAAATGGTTTTGATGTCTATATTATGTACTTTCTTAGTCATTTTTAAAGGTTTGACTCTTGTGGATGCTTTGAGCTTCATTGTACATCACTACAGTAGTTTGGCAAGGAAATAAACCAAGGTTTGCAGCTATTTTTGTGGGATTCTTGTGGTACTATGTATTAGCATTTTTCTCCTTCTGTTATTTGTTATTCTCATGTGTTATATGTTCCAGCATCTATTTCATTCCTCTTAACTAAATGAATCAAGATAGATAGGTAGAATACATTGATAACAGTGCTCTACCTTGGGAAATACATTTAGTTTTTTTATGTTTTCAGCTATTTGAAGAGGATTCATGGTCTCTGCATGCCCTCCTCAACTCCTCACTAGTATTAAAACTACCATCTCACTTAATTCCAAGTGCTAAAACACCTACCTACCTCGCCCTACAGAACACCCTGCATTCCTGACTTCATTTTCCAAACCCAAGCTGCCTGCTCCATTTGATCCAGCAACCAACCATCAAAATCAACCAAAAACCCTAGAGCTACTATACCTAGCCTAAAATCCATATCTGAATCAGTCATCTCAACTAATATTGAAAACATCTCGACTAAGATTGACAAGGAGAGAGCCCTCTCATAACCTGGTAGGGCTAGCTACCAAGTTAAGCGTGGTTTGTGGTTACCCTAGGATTGCCTCCCTTCAGCCTGAGGTCGATCTAGGCTCTAACATAGTGACGACCATACTGGGGAAGAAAGATAAATCACCCCAGTACAATTGAGAAATTCTGAACTATTGGATAATAAGTTTAGAATTCGGTAGACTGAAAATTGGAAATTTGTAAAGCAATATCAAAAATCTTGAGAATTTCTGAACACACTGGCTTCAAGAAGATACACTAGGTCCAATCCCGATCTTGATCATCCTCCCATATTTGAAAATACTAATCTCATTCCCAGGATTTTCATACAAGAGAGTTTATTAAGTCCTAGACCGGTTTCTGATCTCATTCATTCCCTGTGGAGTGGTTGTTCCTTAAAGATCTTCCTTTTGACGAAGACTTTGGTCTATCCCTATTTAGAACCACATCGGACAGCGAATTGCTTGACATAATTGCAGACCCAGAATTCATTAAAGAGCTTGAAATCAAAAAGGCCAAATTGATAAGTAATCGTAATCTTCAAAACTCTCCTCAGTCATCTATCACCACTAATTGAATTCATGAACTCTCTGATTCAACTTCAACATCATTTGCCTCATCATCATTTCCTCATATTTCAAAGAATCATCTAACACCTCCATTCATACCTTCAATCCCTCATCAGACTGTCATTACTCCTCAAACACCTGTCACTTCCGCGACATCAACTCCTCCTGTTGTCACAAATCCCTCAGTTACTTCAACATTAGTTTCAAATCCGCCATGAGCCATGGCTGCCAGATATGCACCTCTCGTTCTACCTCAGAATTTGGATGCTATGCCTGCTGATTACCAAAGTAAGATACCGTTGTTCAATGCCACTCAAGGTATTACAACATTGCAGCACGTTGACAGGATGAATGACTTCTATGATCTCCATGAGGTAGATGAAGAGAATGTGACTATGCGTTTATTTTTGCAAAGTTTTGGAGGCGAGGTTCGAAAGTGTTTTAGAGCATTACCAGCGGGATCCATCAATACTTTGTCAGTTCTACACAAACAATTCCTGGACCGATGGGAGGTAAAGAAAAATCCACTCCAAATTCTTTCTAAGTATGAAAATATAAAAAGGAATGTAGGTGAAAGTGTCCAAGATTACTGTGTAAGGTTCAATGCAGTTTATAATGCTATTCCAGCTAACATTAACCCGCCAATGTGGTTAGCACTGATCAAATTTCCCAATGGCTTCGATGTTGATATGGCATATCAGTTGAGAGAAAGAGATCCTACCACACTGGAGGATATGCAGAAAAACACAGTAAGTGTAGAGGAAAATTTGTTGGCGAAGAGAGAAAGGATAAAGACTGAAAAGAAGGTGACTATAAAGGAAGAAGCTTCTTCCTCGAATATTAAAGCAGATCATATACTCTGGAAAATTGAGAAGATGTTTGATCGGTTGACAATTGCAGACAAGCCCGAAAACACAATCAGAAATCCAAACTTCAGAGGACAGCAGCAACCTCAGTTCAGGATTAAACAAAGGGAGAAAAAGGCACAAGATCAGTCATCACAGCAGCAAGTCAAAACAACTTTGCAGGAAAATTATGTACACGGAATGGAAAGTGAAGACGATGACGATCTGGTGGTGGAGGCAAATCATTTCTTTACTGCTGATGGTTTGCCCATTTTTCTCACAGAATATGAAGAATATTCAGAGGTTTAAAATGTTCAAACAGATGAAGATTTCATACTAGCAAATGAAGGGGTTTTAGAGGATGAATCAGATGATTATGAGTGGGGATATATGAATGCATTAATAGCACAGCAAAAGCAATATTCATTGAGAAGCAGAGATGTACCAGTTAGCCTGGTTCAAAATTGAAAAGAGGCGCAACCCAAGAATGACTCGTCAAGCACTCAGAAGAAAGGGAAGGAGCCTGTTGACCCAACTTCCAACAAAGGACCATCTGCAAATGAGAAGACAAATCAGCAAAGTGCAGCAAAGGATAAGGTCGAAAAGAAGAACTCTTCAGTCAAAGAGGTAGATAAAGTTTCAGCTTTTAGTTTAGAAAATGAGATTGCTAAATTAAAGGTTTCAATTCCTTTGACTGAATTGATGAAGAACAACAGTTATAAAAACCAAGTGTCAAAAATTTTGAACATAGATCCTTTATCTAATATGGTCAATGTAGAAGATGATTGCTTGGAGCTCATCTTTGGCCCTGCTTTAGAAGGTCAGTCTGAGGATAGTGAAGTGCCTACATTCTATATAAGCCTTAGATTGCACAATTATGTCCTCCATAATGCCATGTTTGATTCTGGAGCCTCCCATAATCTAATGCCAAAAGCTATTATGGAGAATATGGGCCTTGACATTACTCGCAAATATCATGACCTCTATTCTTTTGATTCCGGTAGGGTCCGATGTATTGGTCTTATCAAAGACTTGGTGGTGTCTCTAGAGCAAATCCTGGTCAAGAATGTACTCATGGATGTGGTTGTTGCGGACATTCCACCACAGTTTGGTATGCTTTTGTCCAGATCGTGGGATGCAAAGCTTAAAGGGAATTTACAACTAGATTTATCCTATGCTACCATTCCTGTGTTTGGTCAATTGAGAAAATTATATAGGGAGAAGAAAATGAAGTACATGATCACAAGCAAGGAGAAACCACTCAATCATCCAATTAATGTTTTACATACAAATTTAGAATCGTTTGTATTATATTCAGATAGTGGTTTGAATGATATTGATAGTCAATTAGTTGAAGTAGAAGATGTGCCAGAGATTTCAGAAAATTTTAGAGTCGTCCTTGATCAAGAAAGGCAAAAACTTGCAAGTACCTCTAAGCAGTCCGCATTCTAGCAGCAGCAAAAAGGTAATGAGAAACAAAAAATTGAAGAGATCAGTCAAGGTAAGAAAGAAGATGAAACAGAATTTCAGCACTTAAAGAAAGAAGCAGGCCTATGGAGCGTGAATTTTGATGGAGTTGTGGGTAAGGATGGTGCTAGCATTGGGATTTAGATCTACAACCCTGTTTTCCAGCCTGATAAAGTCCCTAGTAATGTTAGAATTTACTCGTATAAATTGGCATTTGATTGTTCTAACAATGAAGCCGAATATGAAGCACTGATTGCAGGTTTGAAAATTCTCAAAAAGCTGAAAGAAAAAAGGATATCAGTCTACGGGGATTTGGAGTTGATAATCAAGCAAGTTAAGGGTGAATATCAAGCTAAGCATCTGAGGATGAGGGCCTACCATAATGCAGTTTTAGATATCCTAAGGATGTTTCTAGATTATACCTTGACATGTGTACCATGTGCACAAAATGTAATTGCAGATTCACTTGCTACTGCTGCTAGTAATTGAAATATCCTGATGAATTCAAATAACAAGTTTTAGATCCATGTTAAGCACCACCCAGCTGTTCCCGACAATCTAAGGTATTGGCAGGTCTTTTGGGATGATAAGGATATTAATGATTTCTTGCAAAATGAAGGCAACTACAAAGATGCTTCCATAGATTGTGATCGTGATGATGATGAACCGGAAATTGAAGTAAATCAGATGGAAATATTGCAGCTAAAGGACAATGTCATTCCTAAAGGTCTTATTCCTTTAGAAGAACTCTTCAATCAAGATGATGTGGCTAGGAAGCCAAGATTGGTGCCAACAGATAAGGGCATTGAGGATGTGAATCTTGGAACAGCTGAGAAGCCTAAGTTTGTGAAACTATCAAGGTCATTATCTCTTGAGGTAAAATCTAAATATGTCAAATTATTGTCTGAATTTGTTGATGTGTTTGCTTGGGATTATTCAGATTTAAAGGTATATAACAAAGACATAATTCAGCGCACAATTCCCATCAATCCAAATCAAAATCCATTTCGTCAGAAGCTGAGAAGGATTAATCCCAATGTGTTGCCTTCTATTAAAAAAGAGGTAAATCGATTATACAAGGCTAGTATAATTGTTCCAATTAGATTTTCTGATTGGATTTCTAATCTTGTTCCTGTAAGGAAAAAGGCCGGGGAGATCAGATTGTGCATCGACTTCAGAAATTTAAATAAAGTGTCATTAAAGGATAATTACCCACTGCCGAAGATGGATCACTTCCTCCATAGAGTAGTTGGAGCATCGTGTATGTCACTACTTTATGGATATTCTAGATATAATCATATTTTGATGCATGAAGATGATCGTGACAAGATTGCATTCACCACCCCTTGAGGAACATTCCATTATGCTAAAATGTCGTTTGGTTTGAAAAATGCTGGAGCCACATTTTAGCGTGCAATGGACTTCGCTTTTTCCAATGAAAATGATGTATTTTTGGTTGTATATTTGTATGATTTGACAGTGTTTTCAAATTTAGATGATGAGCACCTTCACCATTTGCAGACTGTGTTTTAGTAATGTAGGAAATTTGGAATATCGCTCAATCCAAATAAAAGTCTCTTTGCTATGGATGAAGGGAAGCTTCTTGGCCATATTATCTCGAAGGAAGGCATTCGCATTGATCCATCAAGAGTAGAAGCAATTCAGCAGATAGATTTTCCTAGGAATAAGAAGGAAATACAAGCATTCAATGGTAAGATGAATTTCTTACGAATATTTGTACCTAATATTGTTGAGCATTTGAGAGAAATCACTAATATGTTAAAGAAGGATAGCGGGGTGAAATGGATGGAGGAAGCAATGAAATCATTTAATTTGGTAAAGTATGCCTTATCTACAACTCTAGTTTTGATTAGTCCAGATTATACACAAGATTTTATTTTATTCTCATTCGCATCCAAGTATACCATGGCAACAGTTTTAATGCAAAAGAGAGATCAAGTAGAAAAGCCCATTGCATTCTTCATCAGAACTATTAGGGATGCAGCCTTGAAGTACAACATTATTGAGAAATAGGCTCTTGCTCTTGTCAAAGCCTTGAAATATTTCCGAGTGTATATTCTACACATTCACATCCTAGCATATGTTCCCAACACAGTAGTTAAGGATGTGCTGGTACAAACCAATCCGAAAGGAAGACAAGGAAAATGGATTGCATCAATGTTAGAATACGACTTGGAGATAAAGCCTACAAATTTGATCAAAGGTCAAGGCTTGGCAAGGTTGATGGTGGAATCAGATTTGCATGCGTTAGATATAAATCTTATTGCTGCCATGTCTGAATATGAAGAGGACAGCTCTCTAATTCAAGTGTCTAAAATGTTCCTTCAGTCACCGTGGTATTCAAATATTGTCTATGTACTTCAACACCTTTCTCCGCCTCTGGAAACGTCAAAGAATAAAGGTAGTACTCTTAAACTAAAAGCTACTAAATTTTGCATTTTGAATAATGCCCTTTATTGGAAGGATCCAGGTGGTCTTTTGCTGAACTGTTTAATTGAAGATGAAGCCCAGCAGGTAATAAGTGACTTTCATAAGGGTGATTGTGGCAGTCACTTGTTTTGGAAGACAACAGCAAACAAAATTTTGAGAGCAGGATACTACTGGCCCACCTTATTTTCAGATGTCTATAAAATAGTCATGAATTTTCATGAGTGTCAGGTTTTTCAAGGGAAAAGAAAGTTGTTGCCTCTTCCTTTGAAACCGATTGAAGTCAGTGCACCTTTTCAGCAGTGGGGACTCGATTTTATTGGTGAGATTCATCCAACATATTCGGCTTAGCACAAGTGGATCCTAATAACAATGGATTATTTTACCAAGTGGATTGAAGCAGTCCCAACCAAGCAGGCAACGGACACGGTAATCATTCAATTTTTCGAATCAAATATTTTATCTCGTTTTGGTTGTTTTAGAAAAATCTTAACAGATAATGCAGTTGCGTTCAAATCCAAGAAGATGATTGATTTTTGCAGCAAATATAAGATTACCTTGGGTCACTCCATAGCATATTATCTGCAAGGTAATGGTCTGGCCGAATCATCTAATAAATCATTGGTAAATATCATAAAGAAGCTGCTAGAAACTAATAAGAAAGGCTGGCATAAGAATTTAGTTAACGCTTTGTGGGCCGACAGAGTGAGCCAAAAGAATTCTATAGCTATGTCTCCATTTGAAATTGTATATGGCATTGATACAGTCTTTCTGACATCCCTGGCAGTCCCGGTTGTGAAACTTTTGCAGGAAGCTGGTAGTGAGGAAGATGATTTTCAGCGAAGAATCAATCAAATGATACATTTATAGCAAACAAGGGAGGAAGTCTTCCAAAATACTTTCAGATTGCAGGAGAAGATCAAAAAGATCTATGACCGAAAGACTAAAGAAGATAAATTCCAGCTTGACGATGTGGTGTTATGGTGGGATGCAAGGAATGAAGATAAAGGCAAGCATGGCAAGTTTGAAAATTTGTAGAAAGGACCTTATAAGATTGTTGCATACAGAGGGAAAAATGCATTTCTCCTCAAAGAGATGGACAATCACGATTGTTCAGGAGGACCAGTCGATGGTAGGCTCTTGAAGTGCTACTTCTTCTAATTTTGATTTCTGAAGTGATGAAGTCATCATTGTACATACCATTTTCTTTTCATTGCAAGTGTTCGAAAGATACAATTCATTTCAGCTTGGGGCCCGAGGTGAAGGTTATAAAGTTGAGTGTTTTGAATCAGTTTGATTTTTGTCAGTTTGAGTCTTGAGTCAGTTTGAGTTTTGAATCAATTTTATAGTATCAGTCTCAGTTTTCAAAATGTATTGACTGTCTTGCCCAATGGAAGAGGCACTAGTCTACTTTTTCCAGAGATCTATGGTTCTTGGCACCTCCAAGGGGCTACCATCCCCATTGGAATCAATGTTAGTGTCAGTGCTTTCACACTGCCATCAGTGATCAAATTGCTCTTTTTCATTTCATATTAGGTGTCCCATTCTGATGAGTTGCATTCCATTAGGTCATGGATCAACTGATGGTATATTTATTTCCAGTTTTTGCTCTTCATCACATAAAATTTGCTGACCTCCTTCAGACATAATTCAATTAAATGGTTTAGAGTTAATTCTTATATTTTGTCCATTTGATTTAAATAAGTCTTAGGTCTTAGGGTTTTCAATATCATTAGGTATTAGGGTTTCCATCTAAGTCAAATTTCCAAACTTATATGATGAATAATGGTCATGCAGACATTTGACAGAGACAATAATCTTCAGAACATTTTCAAATCTCAAAATTTGTAAATTTAATCAATCTTCACCTCAAACTCAGTTTGAGGTAAAAACAGATTATTATTTTGTTTTTGAAATTTTTCATGTAATTTTATGGTTCCTATATGTAATAAGTATTTATCAGTTGCTCCTGGTTACCTTGCCAACTCTTGCCACTACAAAATCCAAAACATTCAAGACATCAGTTCATCAGATTTCTAAGGAAAAAGGGTCAAATTTCAACTACAAAAAACAAAGCATTTGAAAAATTCATGCAAACTTTATAAAATGGGTTTTGAAATGATAAAAAATCAAAGGTGAAAATGTATATAAGGTTCATTCATGGTTTATGTCATTTCACTTTGAAAACTTGAAGGGATAAGGGAAAAACATGATTTGGAGCTATCATTGGGCAAAAGAGAGAAAAAATTACCAATTTGTGAGAAATCAGGTGGCGTTGTGCATCAGGCAGCTGGTGCTACAGATTGGGTTAGCACTACGCATCAAAGGAGTTTTTCCCTTTAGAATTTGAGCTGGCATTGCACTTTGGGCTGGCGTTGCGCATCTATTGGGTGGCACTGCAAATTGGTTGTGGAGCTGCCAAAACCCCTAAAATCATCTTCAACCACTACAATTGCCTCATGTCACTTCCTATCAAGTAAGTAGAGCCTATTTTCATTTGAAGCTAGGGTTTACATGAATTTTGGTGGTTTACACCTCTATAAAAACTAAACCCTAATTTGTCTCTAAATTACCATATACATTTCAGACCACATTTTTTTATCATTCTCCTTTTAAACCTATCTCCTAATCCCATATTCCCTAAGTCCTATTCCCTTCCCCCATTCTCCTAAAACCCTAAATCCCTTACATACAAAACCCTAACCCTCTATAAAACCATAACCTTTACATTACAAACCCTACTCATTCCCTTACCTCACACCCTCATTGTTTTGTCTTTTTGTAAATCTCTTCATACTCATATTTCCATCACTCATTAACCCACCACTCATCAATTATCACAAGGGAGACAACCTTAAACATGGAGAGGAATAGTGAATATGATTATGAGGAGGACACCCTAAGTGAAAGCTCTAGGGAAAGGATTTTGCAGCAGAGAAAGCCTCACAAAGGTGACAAGATTATCAGGGAGGAGCCCATGAGTATGAGTGAACTACTTGCTTGCCCATTAGCCACCTCATGCTTTAGACATCAATCATGTTTTGATTTTTGTGAGATGGTAGAGAGAGTTAAATTTCACCATGAGTTAGCAAGACTATTTGTGACAAACTTGGAAAACAATGTGGTACGTCTTGTCGGGGTTACATTTACTCTATCATCCACCATGATTGCAGAGGCTACAGGAATTCCAGATGTAAGGGAGAAATGGAACAAGAGGCAACATATTAACAGGGAGTATTATGAGCCTTACATCAAGGCTAAATACCATGGCAGAATCAGTAGAGGGTTTCCTTTCAGACTTTTGGAGGACCAGTATGCTCCACTCATGAAGCTTATCATTAAGTATTTTACTTGTGAGGGTAGGTTCTCCAGACTATATGCCTACCATATCAAATTGTTGATGCATTTCACTAGGGTGAAAATGATAAGTATTCCTTGTTTTATATGCAAAAACATAGAGAAAATGACAGTTAATGCAAAGAGGAAACCATATCCACAGCAACTCAACAGTATTTACCATTTCTCTGTTATTAAAATTATTGTTTTACATCAACTCAATCAATTGGGAATGACATGGGAAACCTTCATTTCTCATGAGGTTTTCAAAGGCCCTCAAATATTTTCATCAGTGCATCAGGAGGAAGATGGACCTTCAGGACAGCAAAAGGTTCAAGAAACTGAAACTGTGGGGGTACCTATGTTTTTGACTTATCTGAGAGGCACTAGGATGCTCTTTGCAGCTGCCAAGTGAGTACTATCTCCACAAGGAGTGGAAGGGGTCTCGCCTTCATCTACTTACCATAGGCAAATGTTATCTCCGCTTAGAGTGGAAGGGGTTTTGCCTTCTTCTTCAACTAAATAGGTACATGTTGGGAAGCAATAGAAGGGTAGAGATAAAGGAAAGAAAAAGATGCATGAGGATGATCCTAGTGATGGACAAGAGAGATTTTGTCCTTGTTGACTGTGAGGAGGCACAAGGAGTGAATGTTATGGACTTAAGTGCTCAAAATCCAAGGAGTGTCAAAGATTTGATCATCAAGGAGCAAGAGGCTGACATTCAAGCCTTATCAGTCAATCTGGAAAGAGAAAAATGGGTCATCAAATATCTTGATCAAGAAAACAAATAGTTGACCGACAAAGAAGACCTCATGGAGTTGCAAATGATCGAAGAGAGCTGGAAAAAGGAAAAGAAAACAAAGATCAAGATGACCTCCATTGAGCAAGAGATTGAGAAGGACCAAGAGACATGGCTTGAGAGGGTCAATATTCACCTTGAGGGGCTTCTGGAGAAAGAAAATAGAGAAAAAAATATTCTTAGGCATATGGCTTACCATTGTTTGACCCGGAATAGGATATGGAACATGAGGATTAAGCAACTTAAGGCAAGATCAAGGAGGGCCTTAAAAAGAAAAAAGAGGGAGGATAAGCTTAATATCTTGGCTGATGTTACAGTAGCCCAACAAAGTAACAAATGAAGCACCTTTGAACCAAAACTGGGCAAGTTTTGAAGAAATTTTGTCAATTTCAATTTTTTGAATTTTGCAAAACAAAAAATTCTAGTCGATGCGCAGTGCCAGTGGCGTTGCGCATTTGATTGGTTCATCCTTGAGAGAAATGATTTGTAGATTTGGATTCAACATCAAGAGGACATTAATCCATGAAATTTTCATCTCGTTTGGAGCAAAACTAGGTCACCTAAAGGGAAAAAAACACTCAAACAATGCCCTCTCTGCCACTTTTTGCACCAACAGGAAGAAGTCTTGGGAGAATTCATTTTGAAGGGGAAAATGACCTCCAAATCAGGAAATTCAAGATGTTTCAGAAACTAGATAGATAGAGCTTTCTAACAAGCTATCTTGGGCCTGATTTGGTGGAGTGGAAGGCCTCCAAAAGCATGCTTGAAGCGGTGTTGCACATTGTGTTGAGAATGCAACAAGATGATGGAGCTTAGTGGAAAGAAGTCACCTTCACTAAGTGGGCCCGCAGGCTATTTTTGGCGCAAGTCTATTTTTAGACTATGTCTATTTTTAGACATATGGATCATGGTCTATGATTTGCAGTATGCTATTTGTGGATGATCAAGTTGGTAAAAATAGATGGACCTCTATTTTTAGACATATGGGCGGAGTCTATTTTTAGACTACCGGGTTAAAAATAGAACAGTCGAATATTATTAGCTCTTAATAATATTTGGACTATAAACATTATCTTATTCTCTTGGATCACTTCAGTTTGAGCTACAGATGTGGCACATGCAACTGCCAGATGGAAATATGCTTTTCTTGTGGGTTAACTTGAGCTATTGCATGGAGGACTTCAGTTAGGACTTCAGTGATTGAGTTCTGTGGAGTTGGATGAGCAGTTAATGGAGTTGTGTTTAGTTTGACTTAGTTGAACTAGTTGTATTTTAGTCTAACTAACAAATACACTAGTGTTGAGTGATGTGAATTAGTTATTAAATTAATTCACTAATTATTAACTCATAAATCAACTGAGGAATACATCAGTTAACTCAGTGCATGGACAGTTCAGTGGAGACAAGTGTTAGAGGTGAGTGAAAGGGCAAGACAGTTGTCAGTGGTGACTATAGTTGTGCATGTGATTTGCACAATCAGTGGGATTGAGTTGCCAATGAGGATTGTGTAGTATTACACAAGGGAAATACGAGTTTGCTTCAACCATTCAGAGTATTCTCTATGCAAGATTGCGCAGTGGAGGCAGGCAAGCAACGGAGGTGATTTGAGCCAGTGATTGATTCAGATCTGTGTTGTATTGTGTGTAACAGGTGGAGCTAGTATTGTACCGTGTACTGTTACATGATCTCAATCAATATAATATACAGATAGTTTGGGGTTTTTAGCGAGATGCTTTCCCTGTGAAATACTGTGTTATGTGTGATTGATGCTTCTATATTCGCATGCAATTGTTTCTGCTTCTGCAAAATTGATGATTAACGGTAGATGAGATTATGTATTATGCATGCATTCTGCAATAGTGTATAATCAGGATAATCTCGGTTGAATAAGTGTCATATTATTCATGAAATTTCTACACATTGGGTTGATGGCGTTACGCATAGGGCTATTTTTGTCAATTTTGCTCAAAACTCAAAATTTCTCCCAGTTCGACTACCAGTTGAATTTTTCTCTTCTTCTTGGTAAATTTGTGATGGTAAATGATGTAATGTGATGTAAATTTGATGATAAAAGACTTGAGGGGGTAGATACAACAATGAAAAGTGGTTTAAAACTGAATGTATCAGTTTCCTTGGTTTTAGAGGCAAGCTGTTCCACTGCCTATTTTCTTGTTCCTAGTTTAGATGTAGTTGAAACAGCTCCTTAACTCTTGGATTCGACCCCTAATGGATAGATCAGATGGTTTTGATGTCTATATTATGTACTTTATTAGTCATTTGTAAAGGTTGGACTCTTGTGGATGCTTTGAGCTTCAATGTACATCACTATAGCAGTTTGGCAAGGAAATAAACTAGGGTTTGCAGCTATTTTTGTGGGATTCTTGTGGTAATGTGTCTTAGCATTGTTCTCCTTCTGTTATTTTTTATTCGCATGTGTTATATGTTCCAGCACCTATTTCAT
Source organism: Pinus taeda (assembly GCA_000404065.3). Lineage (NCBI taxonomy): Eukaryota > Viridiplantae > Streptophyta > Pinopsida > Pinales > Pinaceae > Pinus > Pinus taeda. The sequence continues at coordinate 58,397 of APFE031488507.1, forward strand.
TCCTCTTAACTAAATGAATCAAGATAGATAGGTAGAATACATTGATAACAGTGCTCTACCTTGGGAAATACAAATAGTTTTTTTATGTTTTCAGTTGTTTGAAGAGGATTCATGGTCTCTGCATGCCCTCCTCAACTCCTCACCAGTCTTAAACCTACCATCTCACTTAATTCCAAGTGCTAAAACACCTACCTACCTTGCCCTATAGAACACCCTGCATTCTTGGCTTCATTTCCCAGACCCAAGCTACCTACTCCATTTGATCCAACAACCAACCATCAAAATCAGCGAAAAACCATAGAGCTACTATACCTAGCCTAAAATCCATATCTAAATTAGTCATCTCAACTAATATTGAAAACATATTGACTGAGATTGACAAGGATAGAGCCCTCTCCCAACCTGGTAGGGCTAGCTACCAAGGTGAGCATGGTTTGTGGTTATCCTAGGATTGCCTCCCTTCAACTTGAGGTCGATCTAGGCTCTAACACCTTCTACGTAGATTTTTGAACCTGAGAAAGGAGAAAATTCAATTGCTTTATATCAAGGTCACACTAGTCCTGAAAAGAATGCTCAAGCTTGAGTCACATCCTAGAAAAAGAGAAATTTACCTATTGAATTAATGTGCATCAATTTATTCACACTCAAGGATCTATCCCAAAGGCTTGGATTTTGAAAGAGGAAATAAAAATTAAAAAATATTACTAGGATGAGTTAATTTCCCAGTTCGGTATTGATTTCAGCATTTCAGATGAAGATTCCCCTATCATAGAAGTTTTGGAAGCGGTTAAACAAGTTTTGATCATGGAAATGTTGTCATGATTTATATTTTTTTAAGTGGGCACCATTAACAACAAATTCAAATAACTACCCTTGAAGTGTCCTCAACTAGACTACTCCGGAATGTCGAATATCATTGACAATAAAGGGGCCTAGTTATGCATTTTCTAACTTTCTAGACTTCGCTTTTACTCAGTTATCATATAATATTGCAATATATCCCTTGTTTAAATCTTTTTTATAGATATTTTGATCATGCCATGCTTTTGGTTGTTGTTTGTTAACTTGTTGGCGATGGAGTGCATGCAATCGGTCTTCTTTTAATTTGTGTAGCTGGTAGAGATGTTCCTTCTCAACTTTTTGGATTTCATTCCTTAAAATAATATACACCCTTGTTATGTTTATCAAGAAGTGAAGCAAAATTATGGCTTCCTAATCATATACTAATTTCAATGGTATATGTCCAATCAATCATTTATAAATAGTTCTATATGCCCATAAAATATCTAGTACTTTGTCATCCCAGTCATCTTTGTTGATTCCACATATTTTTACAAGTTTTTTATGCAAAATTTGTTGAATGAACCAATTGCATCATTAGCTTGTGGGTGATATGTTGTTGTTTATCTATGTTCAATAATGAATTTATGTAGTATCATTTTAATTGTAGAGTTGACAAAATGTGTGCCTCGATCACTAATAAGAGTTAGGGGGCATCCAAATCTTGTCATGATGTTTTTCTAGATGAATTTGGCTATTACGTCCTTTGTACAAGACACAATTAGTTCATCCTCTCCCCAATTTATTAAATAATTGATTGTGGTCATTATATATTTTGCACCAGTCCTTTTGGTTGTTTGAGGAAAGGGTCCAACAAAGTCTCTACCCCAAATCTCAAAGGGAAGAGTAGAGTTAATTGATTTCAATGGAATTTCTTTTTCCAAAATTGGTTGAACCATTCTCTAACATATGTTGCATTTATGGAATTTTATTAGAAAATATCTAAATAGTGTTGGTCATTGTTGGGCCGTTAATATGCCATTATTATTATCACTTTTGAACACTTATCCCACCCATTTCCACTAATCTTCATCATGTCATTTATTAATAATTTTTATATTAACTCCATTTTATGATGATTTATGCTCTTATATATTTATTCTCCTTTATTTCTAATAAATTGTGAATTATTAATTATTTTATCAATGATAGTTCTATTAAGTTGGTTATAACCTTATTCACCATTTTTAGTCTCCAAGGTAACTTCCAGATTGAAGATTTGATTTTTAAATCTGCCAACTCAAAAATTCGTTGGTTTAAGGAGTGACAGTTTTGCAGTTGCGATTCTGAGCAAATGAAGACGAATTTGAGAAATCCGGAACATGGGTTTTGTCCAAAACGGGCCCAATTAACTTTAATGAAGAACGGTTTGCCCAAATTCGGCTTGTACAGGGAGAAACGCAAGGTTCTTTGAGCATGATTTTCTCAGATTTGCTGTTGCGGCCGTCCTCCAAATCTCAGCTGCAAACCCAAATTCGCCTTGCTCTTGTTGGAAGTTAGATGGAAATATATTTTCTTGTTGATCATCTGGTTAGAATCAACCCAAATTTGTAAAAAAAATCATGTTGTACTTATCTTTATTGTAACTTCTCTCTGATCTCTCTATTTAAATGAAAACAGAGATCAGAGATGGGGATGACTTCAGGATGACTTTGGGGATTTGAATGATGGAATTGAGGATTTAGAATCAGAAATTTAGAATCAAGAATTCATGATAGGATAGGAGGAAGAAAGGATTGTTTTATGCTGTAAGTCTCAAAGCTTCAACTATTGTAATGATTTCACCATTTAATGATTAATACATGATTTGGGAGTTGTTGTTCACTCTTTTCCTTCTGAAGTAATCCAGCAGCGTCCACTGGCGGCTAAGGGCCCAGCCTCTGGTGGAGTACGCTGCTGCTGCTGCTGCTGTATATTATCTTCTTTGGTTTATGCGTGGTTTGCTCATCAGCGTGATTCGGTAATCTGATATGTTTTATTATTTTACAACACAGCTCTGTTACGTTTGATCTGCTAAGTGATATCGTTTTCTGAGACAGAAATATCATATTGACTTTGCAGCGCATTGTTGTTTCTTTAATTGCTGGTATAAATGGTTTTTACCGGATACCATTGCGATTTAATTATGGAATGTCTGTGTTGTAACATTTGACCATTGGTATTATTGAATTCATCTTAGAATTATATTTCCTTGCGATTGTTGAATCTATGAACGTTGCTGCTCCATGCTAAAAGATAGTCGTATTATTTATAACTAAGACTGACAATTGAATTACCAAGATCAGATTACTATTGAGGTGTGTCGTGTGTTAAGTTATTTTTTTGCTTTCCAGCGTTGTTTCATATTCTATCATTAATCAATGTTGTTCTATTTCTTTGTGCTGTTTGATTTATTTTGGCTTTGTTGTTGTTCATTTCCATTAATTAAAGTTGGCTGTTCAGATTCCTTTAATTCTAGTTTGTTGTTCCATTTTAGACTTGTTGTTCCATTTCCTATTTGTTGTTCTATTTTACTTTCTGTCGTTCCATTTACTTTTATTTTCCGCTTTGGTGTGAGAGAAGGTCTAAGGCTGTAGTGAGCCTCAGCAGTCGCTGCCTAGCTCCCAGACCTATGATCCATGCTCTAATTTCCTTTCCATTAGTTTCTAGAGGGATGGGTTATCGCTTCCGCACCCTTGACTGATAAGCTGCCTTGTGTGATTTTATCCTTTGAAGTAATTTAGTCATAGTTTAGCATCTGTCTACCCTTGTATTTTCTGAACGCTATACTACAAAACATTACTCTTGAGTAAATAGCCGCCTCAGACTGAGTACACTCTTGAAATAAAAAGTCGTCCCTGGGTTGACAATTAATGTGAGGTAATTAGGAGTTTAAAATACACCTTTTTATCGCTCCATAGTCATCATAATCCTACCTAGAGGATCTTTCCTGTTAGCGTATCATTTTGAAAATGTTTGTCTCTTGGGCCCTTGTGGGTTTCTTCAGTTATACCTTGTCACTCGTGTTCTATAATGCACCGACAAAATACCTCATTTGCTCTCAACTTATATAATTTTCCATTAATTAATGTGAAACAAGCTACTTTCATTGCTAAGACTTTCTTATTTTTCTCAAAAAGGTCTTCTGATGCTTTTTCATGTATGGAAAAATTGCACAATTTCTACAAATTCTGCAGGGAATTCTTTGACTCAAAACAAATGTATGTCACTTAAATCGTCATCAATATATGTTGTTTCTTCTCTTGTGTTGAGTCAGGACAAACAGTCTAGTCTAACATGATTTTTCCTTGCTCCTACTATTCTTCAAATTCAAATTCTTGGAATAATAGCAACCATCAACAGATATTCCCCTAATTTATTGATTGATTAACAAGGTATTTTAAGGCCTAGTGATCAATGAAAAACTTAGACAGATTGGCCAAAATATAGCGGCAGGACTTTTACAAGGAAAATATCATGGCTAATGCTTCCAGTTCCTTGTTAAATTGTTTCTTTCTACTTTGTTTAATTTTCTACTAACATACACATTTAGATGGTTGATTGTGTGAGTATTTGGTTGTGTTGATGTTGCTCTGATTGTTATGTTATAAGCATCGACATGTACGTGGAACCTTTTGGACGAGTCAGGGAATTTCGAAATTGTTTCCACTTGGTGTATCTTTGTAGATAGTTCTAGGCTGGGGAACTGTGCCAAAGCATATAAGGTTTTGATTTAAGTGGATGACCCTTTAAACAGATGTAATTTATAAGTATTTTTTAGAAAACTAAAGGGTTGATTTTCATTCTTAACAGAATTAATATTTAAATTAATTTGAAAAGCAGTAATTAAGGAGGTATATAATTGTTAAACCTTCATATTGAACATTTAATTATCATATACATTAAATGCATGTAGAATATTTCTACATCCAAAAAATACACGTCCAAGAGATGATAGAAGGCGACAATTAAAAGATTCACAGGAATTAACTAAGAAAAATTATTCAATTAATTAATCTAATTGTAAGTTTTCATGGTCTTTCAGGGAGAATGACATTTGAAGCATAAAACCTTATTTTCTCTCTCAGAATGTACACAGTTTCAAATTTCTCGCATTCAGTAGCCACAATCCTTCCTTTTATTCTGAGCACATATAACAGTTTATCATAAAACGCCAACATGTGAACCTCCTCCATCTCGGGCAACTAATATAACTTCTTGGATTCGAAGTCGCTCAAGGTATGCCTTTGGTTGAGTTTGATGGAGTGATGTTTACTATCCAATTCTCACAACAAGAGTTGCTCCATGTAGTTATGGGAGTTCTCCATATTGTGGGTCGTCGTAAGGAAAAATAAAAGTAATGAATGTGTCCAAATTCTGCAAGGTGCCCGAAAATTTTCATTCTCCTTCCACTTTAGTTCTTTCTCTTCTTGGAAATTCTCATCGATATTCCTTGTTCGTAAAAGCTTATAGTTATTTGGATTTGCATCCATCTTGAAATCTTTTGATTTATTCTTCCCCATAAACACCAGTTCACTAGACTCATACATTTTATTTTTTGATATCTCTTCATAATGCTCAAATGCTTCTTCATCCTTGGGAAGTAAATGTGCATATATGTTATCAATGTCAATAAAATCTTCCTTCACCAGTTATGTTGTAAGTCTGTACAATCCATCAGGTACAGGCTCATTTACATCTTGACACTAGTAGTACTGGAATTTAAATCCCATAATATGTGCAACATGAGACTTTGGGAAGATAGGTATTAGTTCACCACCTACTATTGTCATTTTGGGTGAGATTCTTTTAGGTTCAACATTCAAAATTGTGGATAATGCTGCAACTATCGTTGCTCTTTAAGAAGATTGATTGGAGGGAGAGATATATTCCTTTGTAGCTCATGGTGCATCTTTACTCCCACTACTTGAACCAAACACAGATGATAGGGTAGCTAATGTCGAAGCTCTCTGAGTTGGGCCACTTTTTTTTGAACCATTAGAGCTCTTAGAACTACGTGTTGGACTCCCAGATGAGCCAACATTAGTTATTAAGACTTGTTTTTTTAATTTCTCTATAGCCTGTATAGGTACCACTTGGAGAGTAACAAGTTTTTTCTAAAATGAGTTTCCCTAAATAGAAGCTTTGGCTAAATCCCAGGCAAAAACTTTATAAAGAAAGAAGGCCCATTCCCCTCTTTAACTTTGTAAAGCGGTATATCTGGAAATAAACCTTCTACCGGTGTTGCTTGTTCCATGTACTTCTAGTCAATCTCAAAAGCTTGTTGCTTTTGTTTGATATCTACATGTTGGCCAACCCAAACAAAGACCTCAAAGTATGTATCAAGGATCATGATATCCTTTATTAACAAGTCATCTTAACTGAAATTGAAGACTTCAGTGACCTCCAACATTCCTTTTTCATAAGTGAAAGCATATAAATTAGGGTCCTTGATAGTTTCCTGGGCTTCTCTTTTGCTTGAATAGCTTTGCTTCCCACCCAATGTGTACCAGAAAGTTGTTGTTTCCATCCTTTCCTTTGCATACTTTAAATTAACACCAGGTCTCAGAAAGTCTACATATTTGGTCACTAGTTGTTGTTGCTCCAATGAACTGGAGTTCCCATGCCAGATGAAAAATGATGACCCAGATTGCAACAAGAAGCAATCAATAGAATTTAGAGATGTTAGCACCTCCTTAGCTTTTAACTCATTTGCCTTTATTTTGATCATCTCAAATTCCCATAGAAATTCGGCCTCGCATCTTTCTTGTTTCTCAAGATAGTCCTCATCCACATCATCTCCATCTAGATCATCATCTTGATCTACATAATCTTCATCCACATCAAGATCAACTTCATCTAGATTTTCAACATTATAATCTTCTTTATTTATATCAGCCACATCAGAATCATTATCTTGATCTAGATCATCCCCATTCACATCATGATCATCTTTATCTAAATACTCATCTTGATCTATATAAGCTTCATCGGAATCATCATCTAGATCATTTTCCTTGTTATCCCTTTCCTTTCAACATGTTTTAACTTATACATATGATTTTTCTAAACAATGAAATGCTTCTTGAATTTTACTAAAATTCTGCATGGATTCAGGACGTGAACGTAATGGCATATTGTGCGGCGAACTATGCTCAAAGACTCGCATGATTATATTGTGCGCCATGCTATGATACCACTTAAGCATAAAAATTGATAGCTTGTTGACTTAAATGTAAAAATACACAAGAGGTATTTGTAATAATAATTTATTATATATAAAATTGTATAAGTGATGAATGTTACAATGAGGACCCGCATATAAATACCTAAGCAGGTGTCCTTTCGTGACTGGGAATGTATTTTAGACATGCCTTTTCACTTAAATTAATGACCATTTAACATAATCAATATTTGATTATTTAATATTTTACATTTATTTTATTTATTTACTTGTTATGAATTATATTCATAACAACATTCAATATAGCCTTGCCCAAACCTCTATGTTATCTTGAACACGTGCAGAAATAAATATGAAAAACATAATTTATAACAAGGAAAACTCACATAGATAAACAAGTTGTTCAAAACGAATCCAGAATCCTTCAATTATCTTCAAAAATAGATTTGAACATTACAATCATTCAATGGTTCATTACAAGGGTTCAACCCTGAATTCTTCGAATTACAAAGTACTTATAGAATCTAATTCGAAAATATCTTAGATCTAAAAATAAAATTTATTACAACATGAAATAATATTTGAAATTGTTTTATGCTTACAAAAAAAAGAAAAAGAAAGTAGTTATTCTAAACTGATTCAAAAAATCAACAAACAATTTAAGGGTGTTGTTTGATGATTGTTTCCTTTAACTGAATCTTCTGTTTTCTACTCCTTTTCAGCTTACTACTCCTTCTTTCCTTGTGACTGGTCATTGAATTCCTTGCATTATAGTTTATTCGATGATTTCAAGTAACTTATTCCATCGTTTACTATCTGGGATAGATAATTTTTTTACTTTCCTATATGGCTCATCGACTTCTATGTATTTTTCAAAAGTTCTCCTAGTGATAAAAAAATGGTTAATTTCATGTTGAATGAAAATATCATACTCTAGGCCTTCTAGGAATGCTTTACCACTGATTATCCCTTTGACTTTGGCAAATTTGGTTTTTTCTGTTGCTATCTAGTGCAATTTGTATTGATAATCTTCTAGTGGAATCAATTGGCCACTAGAATGTTGTAGAGTTGGAAGTCCTTTTTGATGTAGAATATTGAATCTTTTGTGAAACTTTTTAATCTATGCTTCTAAGTTTTGACACTTGTTCTCTATTTGTAACATCAAATTTTTTTTTGTCAAAACTCTTCTTACCTATAGGATAGTATCAATTTTTCCCTCAATTCCAAATTCTTCCAGTTATTCTTTTGTTTTAGAATTGAGTAATTTTATTATTTTATTAGCTTCTCCAGGCATGTTCTCCAAATCTTCTTTAATTCTTGTGATGAATGCTTTTGATCTTTACACTAACTCCTATTCAAAAATGATTTGAATAGATGCCCAAATTTTAGTCACGGTATAATTTATGTCAATCTGTATCTTCTTCTTTTCCTCGACAAATGTCTATGCAATCAATGATTCATTCTCATATTTATCTATTTGCCTATTTAATCTAAAAAATTATGCGTTTTGGCTAGATATGCATTATCAGCCCTTATCTTATCATCCTGAATTTTCTCTAATTGAGTTTTGAGTTTTTCAATTTCCATATCTTTTAATGGCAAGTCTCCCATATCTTTTGATAACTGATCTTCTTGATTCTGAATGGGAGACTATGTTTCTGAGGTAAACATTGTTGTTATAGATACTGCTACTATAGATCTTCCTACTCTAATGTTGATTTGGAGTTCCATCTCCTTGATCAATTTTTCCATCTTTGTTTCCATTTTTTGAATTTGTATGTTTTGTTCTACAATCATTCAAAGCATGTTTTGTATTTATTTCTCTATCTAACTTACTTCGTGTGCTTAAGGATATTTAGTATTTGGTAATCTTAGTTATTTCCTTAATGCTTGAATATCATCATTCCTATTTTTTATTATCTCTTCTGCTACTTTTACATCTTTAGGATCCAATCCTAATTTCAAAACCATGTCTTCAAGTCCTATAATTATTGTATCCTTAGCTAGAGAATACATATTTTCCAATTTTAATTGGGAATGAATGTTATTTAGATAATCTTGGAGCTTAGAAGTCATCATGGCAGAACTTGTCAAAGATAAATATACCATTTCTCCTGCTTTTTGTGAAGGTCAATTTGATCAATAGGATGAATTTTTTTAGTGTCGAATGAAAACATCATGTTGGGTATGGAGCCTAATTATCTTTTGTATTCAAAAGTATCGCTGCATTAGACCCCAGTTTGTAATGGGGCGGCAATGCCACCTGTAAAATATTCACTACAGTGGAGTCCAAGGGGGCAGTTGTGACCTTTGGGAGCCCCCCCCCTGGTGGGAGGATCGGGCGTAACTAAAAATAGATATAAAATTGCCTTGTAAAATGTTGTAATTTCGTAGTCAATCTGAGCCATTCATTAGGCGGAGATCTGACGGTAGAAGTTATGTTTAATTTATGGTTTTTTGCCCTAGAAGGAAACCCCTTGCTATATATGAGGGAATTGTATTGCGTCTATGTAGATCTGTATTCTGAGTGAAGAAGAAAGAAGAGATTGAGAGCGAAGAGGGAATTACAGTGGATCTGTTGTAGGTTGTATCTCTTCAGTTTGCTGGATAATATAAAAGGAAGGACTGGTTGTTTCTCCGTGGACATATCCCAAATTGGGTGAACCATGTATATATGTGTCTCTCTTGTTTTATGTGTTTTCTATGTTTATATTTCTGCAATATATTTTATGTGTTCCATTTCTTTATAATATATATAATTTTCAAACACATCGAGGTTTTGTATCTTCAAATCTTTTAGGCACAGGGACCTTTGGTTCCAAAAATTCTAATTGGAACTAAACTTTTTAATTGTCAAGGGCAAAAAGTAATCTAGTCTGAGTTGTGGAAGACTGTCTCCAAAACTCTACATATGTGGAAGTCTTTAGTGCCTCATTTTTCTTCTTCATCTCTAAGAATTTTGCAAAAATAATTTGTTGTTTTGAAGAATAATCCAATATAGCTTCAAGAGATTTATGCCTCAGATATGTGCTCCAAGTACTTCAGATTCTAGTGAAGAGATACATTTCTCACCTTTAGGGGGAGGTTGAAGGAGATTTTAGGATGATGACAAGGTAGGCGAAGGCGCGGCCGCCCAGGCCGAGGGCTTAGAACTTGGCAGGCAGGGGAAGGTAATGATGCAGGAGGATGTTAGTATGATCAAAGGTAACGTGGAAGCGAGTGGAACAGTCGATAGAAGGAAGGCGTGACAGAGACAGCTGGGATTTTTTTTAATAGGTTTTTTTTATGGAAAAGGGTTTTCCAAGCAAAAGAGTTGAAACCCATGTGTTGGCACCACACCCGGAAGTCACGAACTGTTATGTTTTGCGAGGAACAAGCCGCTTGCGGTTTCTAGGGTTTGTCTGCAGGTCTTAACCATGGTTGACCAGAGGGAGGCTCTTGACCTTGAACCAGTGCCGGAGGATATTCTATCTGTATGGGGGAAGGACCTAACTGCACAAAATGTGGAATGGTACTTCGAGACCGTACCAGTCATGGAAGCGTGAAACACTCCGCGGAAGAAACAGGCGTTAACAATTGCTCCAAAGGTTCACTGGAAGGGAGCCTAGATCAGGCTGTTCAATGCAATTACGACGCAAAGGGACTTCAGGAGGTGAGTTTTCAGAATGAATCCAATCAATTTGTATTTCCTCGATTGATTCAAGGAAGGAAAGGGAAGGTTTCGGCCTCGGGTTCAATTCTAGCAGGAGGTCTTGAAGATATTGTAAATTTTGGGTCGATCTGAGGGATCTGAACCAGTGTGGAAAATGAACAGGGACCGACAGTCATCAGAACGGTCAATGCCGAAAACCTGGTAAACCCTAGTTGGATTTCAACTGTGGTTGTTTCTGAATCCGGAGGGTATGTGGAACCGAGGTCCAGTTTCAATAGCTCCGGCTATGAGAGGCAAGAAGTGGTGTTGGATACCACAGGCGTGATAGGGAAAGATTCAGGCGGCAAAGCATTACCAGAAAATAGCTCCCAAAGGAATCCCACAGAACAGCAAGAAGGGATAATCCAGAGTGCCGTGAATACCCTGTTAGAGTCGGTCTAGTTATCCCTCCATCAGAGATCAAAGCTCTTTTTTGCATTTCATGTTTTAGGTGTCCCACCAGTTTTCATCAGTTGCATTTCATTAGGCATGCCATAAATCTGATGGAGTGGTCTGTGTCATTCATTCCCCTCGTGCATATCACTGCTGGTTCAGGTTAAGTCATAGAGCTTCACAAGTCATTTTTAGTCATATTTTAAATTTTTAGGTCTAGGTCTAGGGTTTGAGTTAATTTAGTCTTGAAAAGTCTTAGAAGACCAGCAGGCCAGAGGGATGTCTTTGATAGATCATCATTTCAATAATTCTCACCATTGTACAGCTGAATAAGGACTTCTCTTCAAAACTCTGTTTTGAAGACAAGTCGCCACCTCATTTTTGTAAAAAAATTGTCAAAATTTTCAGTTCTTCAATTGTTCAAGTGCAGCCCTGGTCTCCTTTGTTGAAGCATATCAGAGCTATCCCTGCAAAAAATTATCAGAGAAAATCATCATTTCAACCTATTTTATGAAGGAAACCAAAAAGGTCAGAGCCTATTAATTTTGAAAAAGTGTCAACAACCAAACATAAGAAAAATGGGTTTTCATTGAGCAAAAATTAAAATGGATGCTATATCAAGTCATTCCTTCTCATTTGCAACCCATTCCACATTTTGAGAGCTAAGAGCATTGTTCAAAGGCGATTTTGCAAGTTCGTGGCAAGTTTGTGAGCATTTTGGGTCAGCTCCAGGGCGCGCAGCGCATCAGGATAGGCGCGCGGCACATCAGGTGACCTTTTGCAATGCAAATTAACACGCACACAGCGCATCCAGAGTGCGCGGCACGTTGGGTAAAGCGTGCGGCGCATAGATTTTATGCTTGCAATTCGCCAAGAAATCACTCAAATCACCTCTCCTCATGCATAAATTCACAGGTAGGCCTGCACTCATGACTTGATTTTGGTTTTTTGATGGTTTATATGAAGAAGTTAGCATATATTTGTCATGAAAACCAAGTGTACAAAACCCTCCATGTTCATCAATTTTCTATAAGGATTCAAGTGCAAAGTTTGTTGTAGGGTTTTCAAAAATCATTTTTGCCAAGGCTTCTTTTTCCCTTATTTCCCATTTCCTATATTTTTCCCAATTATTCCTCATCAAACCCTACATCTTCCTCTCTCAAAATCCTAAACTCTCCCTTCTACTACAACAATATCATCCCTACCTTATTTCAAAACCCTAAAAAATTTCCATCCCCTTTCCCTTCTCTTTACCATTTTCCCATTTTCCTAATGCTTTCATTTTTTTCCCATTTCCCTAATGCTTCCCTTTTCCTAACAATTCCCTCGTCATTTGTGTCCCCTTGGTCACAGCATTTGAGAAAAGGTCTAAAGGTCTACAGTCATTTTGTACACAATTGTATATCAGCATATATATATATTCCAGCCACCTTGTTATTAAAGAACATGTCAGAGACCGAGTCAATATATGAGCGGGATTATGATAGTGACTCTACACCGGAGGTCAATGTGCCTAATGTGCCACGGAGGTATCACAAAGGTGGCAAGAGTGGACAGCATGTTAGGGAGGAGCCTACCTCTTTGGCTCAATTGCAAGCGTGCCCGCTTGCAATGGATTGTTTTCAGCACCAAACATGTTACCGATATTGTGAGATGATCTTACAAACTCAGCATCATCGGGAACTGGTCTGTCTATTTGTCCTTAACTTACATGATGGTCATGTAAACCTTGCCTGAGTGGATTTCACTTTGTCACCCGACACTATTTCTTAGGCCACCGGGATACCAAATGTGGGGGAGGAATGGAGTAAACGCCAGATGCTGGATAGGTATTATTATGAGCCATATGTCAAGCCCGCATATATCAGACACTTGAGCACAGCCTTTCCTTTCAGATACCTGAAAGATGAGTTTGCACCATTGATGAAACTCATCATTCGGTATTTCAACTGTGAGGGCAGATTCTCACGTCTCTATGCGTACCATGTACGTTTGTTGATGCATTTCACACGGATACGTATGATGAGAATTCTGTTTTTCATGTGCCGAAACATAGAGAGGATGGTACCTTTAGTACAGAGGAAGACCCCGGCACATCAGCATGGGAGCATATATCACTATGCATTGATCAAAATCATAGTGATGCATCAGTTGGCACAGGAGGGTATTGCTTGGGAGGAATTCATCTCCCGTGATTTCTTTTCCATGCTACAGCCTCCTCCAAAGATCATTCATGATGAGGGAGGGCCTTCACAATAGTTTGACATTCATGAGAGCAAGCATGTTGATGCTCCAGTATATGTGACATATCAGAAAGGCCCCAGGGCCTTATTTGCAGCTGCACGACGAGTACTATCTCCACCCGAGGTGGAAGGGGTCTCGTTGACATCATCAGCAGAGCGAGTATTATCTCCACATCATGTGGAAGGGGTCTCGCTTCCATCTTCAACACAGGTACAGATTCAGGATAGGGGCAAGAGACCCATGGTTGATGAGGGTCCTTCAGGAGTTCAAGATATCGGTGTCATTGATGTTGATGCTAGTTCGCCCAACTCAGAGCTCAAGGAGATTATCCGAGAGCAAAGGGACGAGAATGAGTCGCTGCAAAAGAAATTGCAGATGGCTAAATGGGTGATCAACTACTTAGAGCAGCGCAACAAACAGTTGGAGGATGAGCATGAACTTTATGAGCTGCGCAAGATTCAGGAAGACCGGGAATTGGCTCGTAAGAGACCCGGTGATTTGACACCTATTGATCAGGAATCAATGCTCATCCGGGTGAACACTCATTTGGAAAATTTGTTAGCTAAAGCAAACAGGGACAAGGACATGCTTCGCCACATGAAGACTCACTATTGGACTCGCATGCATGTTTGCAAAGCGAGAATGAAGATCCTAAAAAGGCGTTTGAGCAAAGCACAAAAACAACGCAAAAGGCCTGATCCGCTTCGAGTTTTGGCCGAGGCTTCATTATTTGAGCATGATACATGATGGGGGGTCTTCACTCCAATTTTGGGCAAATTTGGAGAAATTTTGTCGTTTCAAAATTTTTGGCTTGCGAAACAGGTTTTTGGGCTCTATGCGTCGCGCTCAGCGCGCGACCCATAAGATGGGGAAGTCCAAATCACAGGTGGCTTACATTTTTGGATTTTTCATGATGAAATACACATGCTCAGCAATTTCTAAGGCATTTCATCAAGTTTCGGGTGATCAAAAGCTCAATAAACATCATGAAAATCACCTTTCTGCCACTTTTTGCATCAGCAGGAAGTACTTCTGGGAGAATCCACTTTTGGAGGGTCAAATGGATACCAAATTGGAAAATTCCACTTGGGTTGGAAATTAGACATCTAGAGCTTTCCAACAAGCCAACTTGAGCTCAATTTGGATGCCAGGAAGTGCCCCAAAATCAGGTGGAAAGGCGCGCGGCGCACAGGGTTTTTTAGCACAGGTTTCCTCCTCAACTCAACGAATCAGGCCAGTTTCACCTGTTTTGACTTGTGATGGGATTTTTCACCCTCCTTGATGTAATTATTGGAGATTTATGTTGTTATGACACTTATTTACCTATTCTAGATGATTCATTCATAAAATAGCAAAAATGTAATGAATGAATTGGTTTCCTAGCTTATAGAGGCAAGTTG
>APFE031488507.1:85787-102726 GCA_000404065.3 Pinus taeda
CCGCACCCAAATTTGCCTTTCCCTTGAATTCAACAAAATCATTAAAAATCAATTCTAAACTCTTTGTACTTCATACCTAGCCTAAAATTAGTCATCAATTCGGTCAGCTCAAGCCTTTTCGATTATCTTTTGCCGAGTTTGACCCGGAGAGAGCCCTCTCCTGTCCTCGTAGGGCTAGCTACGAGGTTGAGCGTGGTTTGATGTGGCCTTGAGTCTTACCTTATTTCAGCCTAATGTAGATTTGAGAGCTAACATACCCAAACCAAGGAGGAGGGTTTTGTGGTAAATAAGTCAGGGGAAAAAAGGAAAAAACCGAAACCCATCAAGAAGAAGGACTTCGAAGCTAATTTAGTGTTGGGAATGGATGTGCAGGTGGATGAGGCCCTAGAAGTGACCAAATGTACCCTGGTTGGAAGAGTGTGGGGTAAGAAACATTCAACAGAATTCATTAAAAACTGGGAGAGCAGAAATGGCAGACGGATCTAGTTAAAAATTTCAAGGTCTCGGCCTTAGCAAAGGGATGGTTCATGGTGAGATTCGAGAATAAAGAAGCGGCAGACTGGGTAATGGAGAGAAATTGGGCATTCAGAAATTTTCCAATATTATTCAAGAGATGGAGCCTAATGTTTGATTTTTTGCATGAAAGAACAGATGTCTTTCCAGTTTGGGTACGTGCTCCAAGATTGCCCTCCTTCCTCTGGGTGGAATCGGTATTCAAGTCTATTGGGAATAAGTTAGGCACCTTTCTGGAGGCAGACATGTCGTTTCTTCAAACCCATAACATGGCGATGGCCCGAATACTGGTAAATCTAAACCCCAGGGGTGGTATTGCGGAGAAGATAAACATTCAGTACATAGAATACGTGTTCGAGCAGCTCCTAGACTATGAGCATCTTCCTTTCAAATGCCATAGATGTCGCGTTTACGGGCACCTAGCAAGAGACTATCCCCTGGGAAAACGTTGAAGAAGGAACCAGAAATCGATGGAAGGGGAGGGCATGGAAGCAGATCGTTTTCAGTCTGTTCAGGAAGTGAAAATAAAGGAGAATCTAGTGGCGGAGGCAATGGAGATGGACAATCATCAGGGGGGGAATCAATTAGAGCAGGCCTCAATCATCCCTCCAGTCAGGGAGGGAATGACCGAAACAGGGCTCGATAATGAAGGATTGACTAGAACAGAGCCCGACAATGGAAGTTCGACTCAGGAGCCTGTCAAATAACTACCAGCATCCACAAGTACCACTCCTATTGAATACATTACGGGTATGAGACTAGACTCAAGTAACCCATCTTTAACTCTTTCTGAAACTAAAGATGATTGCTTGATTACTAGTTTGCAAAATAAAAAACGCACGCTTGATGATCAATTTCATGTTGAAAATATCATGGTTGCTATCCCTTCCATTGATCTGAACTGTGATGATGATCCGACTAAGGAAGGCTAAACCAATTTCGGCCTCTCTTACATGTCATTATAATCTTCGGTCTTTAGATAAAAAACCTGAGCATTTAGGATCGATTGGTAGAATAGGTCGAACTTCCCCTCAAAAAAGGAAAGTGAGGGGCAGGAAATCGCTCTTATCTAAAGCTCAAGTTAGAGCAAAGTTTGATGTGGCAGACGGGAAACAAATGTCAATCCATGGGGCGCTTAGAGCTATGAATCCCCAAGAGATCGTAATCAAATGTTCTTGTTATCCTGGAACTGCAGAGGGTTAGCCAGTAAGCCCAAAAAACTGGCATTAAAGGAGATGGTCATGAGCTCGAAACTGGATTTTATACTTCTACAAGAAACCCTAGGTAAAAGTATAGAAGTAGAAATAGCTCTTATGTCTCTGCTCCCAGGATGGCGGTTCACAGCATCGGATTCAGTCGGCCACTCGGGAGGCTTGGCTATTGGATACAGAGAAGGAAGAGTGAGAATCTTAAACGAATGGGGCTTGGAGCATGCAATGGGAACTGAGATTCAATCTCCAGATTTTGGTTTTCCTCTTAGAATCTTAAATATCTATGGGCCCTGTCAGGGGAGGATGAATTTCTCGAACGATCTTCTGTCAAAAGATATAATGGGAAGCCACAATATGGTTTTGGGTGGAGACTTAAATTTCTCAATAGGGAGTGTCGAGGCCTAGGGACCTGCGGCAAGAGAGGACCCTCTATCAGACTTTTTCCTGAACGCCATAACCACGCATAATCTAATAGACGTTAATCTTATCAAACTGAAACCCACTTGGAGGAATCAAAGAGTGGGAAAAGCTAGAATTGCTAAGAGACTAGATCGGTTTCTCTTAAGTGAAGATCTAACTACCAGTATTCCTATGTTTCGGCAATGGGTGGGAGAGGGGGGAAATTCGGATCACTTCCCAATCTTTCTAGAGATATCCAAGCATCCTAGGAAACTAGTAGCGCCTTTCAAATTCAATGCATCATGGTTGCAAGATAAATCCTATGAAAATTTGTTCAGTGAAACATGCAATCATCCAGATGGAAGCTCCCAGGAAGGGAAAGGATTTCAGTTCATGGAAAATTTTAAAAAGCTAAAGAAAGTAACTATCGAATGGGCAAATACAAGGAGGGAAAGACATAAAGAGGAATTAACCCAAATCAATGAAGAGCTCCAAAGGATGGAATGTACGGAGACAGATGGCTTCGAATCACAGGAGTCAAAAGAGAAAATATTACTGCTTGAAAAGCAGAGGGATCAAATTCTACTAGCAAGAGAAGAGGAATGGAGGCTAAAGAGTAGGGAAGTATGGCTGAACGCTGGGGATGAAAATACGAAATTCTTTCTCAATTATGCAAAAGGGAGGAAAAATTCAAATACAATTTGGAAACTAAAGAATGAGGAGGGCGAAGAGGCAAACACCTTCGAGGAACTCTTTTTTCTGGGGAGAAATCACTTTCAGAACCTGTTTGTGGATCAAGGGGAAATCACAATAGCATAAGTAATCAGGACTACCCAATGTTTCCCTAGATATGTAGAGGAGGAAGAAGTAGAGAGTTTAATGAATGAAGTTACAAAGGAGGAAGTTGAATGTGTTATCAAATCAATGGCAAAAGACAAGAGTCCAGGTCCGGATGGGTGGACCATAAAGCTCTTTCAACATTTCTTTGATCAGATTGGGACAGAATTAACAGAGGTAGTGGAAGAGTCTAGGAAAAGAGGAGAGGTATACAGTCCTTTCAACGCAACTTTCATAGCGCTTATACCGAAGAAGGAAACTTCTGACACTTTTGAAGATTTCAGGCCTATCTTCCTCTGCAACTGTATATACAAAATCATTGCCAAAGTGATCGAAGTAAGAACAAAACCAGTACTTTCAAGATGTATCACAAATGAGAAGTTTGGCTTTTTGGATGGTAATCAGATCCACGAAGCTATAGGAGTGGCTCAGGAAACTATTCACAGTGTCAAGCAAATGAAAAGGAAGGGAGCAGTGATAAAAATCGATTTATCGAAAGCCTGTGATAGAATAAACTAGGTTTATATAAGGATGCTTCTCACCCATTTAGGATTTAAATATGATTTCATCAGGTGGATAATGGGATGCATCTCTAACGTTAGCTTCGCACTACTAATAAATGGTGCAGCCTCGCCTTTCTTTAAAAGCTTCAGGGGATTAAGACAAGGTTGTCCCCTGTCACCACTACTCTTCCTACTGGTGGCAGAAGGTCTGAGTCATCTGATCTGATTAACCAAAAGGGAGGGAGAAGTAAAGGATTGGAAGTAGCATTCAACATGTTTATTTCACATCTCTTGTTTGTGGACGATATCTTACTATTCACCAATGGAAACCTGAATGAAATCAGGGAATTAAAAAACCTGGACCTCTTCATGAAATCGACTAGAATGCAAATAAATTACAGGAAGTCCCAGCTTATCATGGAAGGTTTACATAGGCTTGAGAAAAACCAGATCTCCTATCTTCTTCCTTTTGATGTGCTCAGCATGGAGAATCCCTTCAAATATTTAGGCTTTTGGCTAAAGCCTAACGCTTACAGGAAGCAAGACTGGAACTGGCTGGTTGCCAAAATCGAAGCCAGAATATCACACTGGAGTTTCAAATGGCTCTCCCGAGCAGGAAGACTGACTTTAATCAAATCGGTGCTACTAGCCATGCCAGTCTATTGGGTTGCATTAACATGGGTTCCAAAAGGGATTCTAGGGAAAATAAATAGAATCTGCAATAGATTTCTCTGGGCAGGCTCAAAGGAGGACTATGTTCTTCAAATGGGTAGCCTAGGATAAAGTAGCAAGACCAAAAGAATGGGGTGGATGGGGTATAAAAAACCTCATTGATTTCAGCATATCCCTGATAGCAAAATCAGGTTGGAGAATAATCAAAATGGAAAATCTTTGGACAAAAGTGGTAAAAAGGAAATACATAGACCCTACTCCTTTAGAAGAATGGATAAGGAACCCAGCTAAGAAGGAGAAAAATGCTTCGGTGGTGTGGAAAGCCACTATGGAGGCGTTCAATATGATTGAACAAGGGCTGTCATGGCAGATTGGAAATGGGGAAAACCTGAGGATAGGGAAAGATCCTTGGGTTGGATGCAATGAAAACTTTGCCCTCTCTCCTGGTCTAATCAGACATCTAGAATCAAAAGGTATCTTACATCTCAGTCAGATCGAAAAAATTGGTTTCTCTTCAATATGGGAGCAAGCCTGGAAATCTGGAGAAGATCTAGGCCTACGTCCAGCCTGGTGGAACGAGTGGAAGGTATACACTGAAGAGCTATCTCGGTCAAATGTTAGGATAAGGGACAGACAGGATCAGCTGGTTTTGGGCACACGCAGAAAATGGATATTACTCCCCAAAATTCGGGTACAAATTTCTAATGACAAGAAAAGGATGGGGAGATCTGGAATGGTGGGTCAAACTGATATGGAAACTCAAATGCCCAGAAAAAGCCAGACTTTTCTTTTGGTGTATTCTAAAAAGGAAAATTCCTACATGGGATATACTTCAAGCTAAGTATAAACAAGGGTTGGGGAGATGTCCTCTATGCAAGTCTGATTCTGAAAACATAAGACATAAATTCCTTGCATGCCCTTTTGCCAAAATAGTTTGGGCGGAGGTCGGGAAACTTATTGGAAAAAGGATTGAATGGGAGGGGGAAATGTTCAGGAGGTATGGGATAAATGGTTGTGCAATTATCCTGAAGGGAAAATGAGAAATTTACCACCTATCATCTGCTGGGGAATCTAGATTGCAAGGAACAGGAGTATTTTCTTGGAAAAGGAAACCACAGCCGAATCTATAGCAATTCAAAGTACTTCTATTCTAGAAAATATCCCAGATTCAGAGGAGGGAAGGAATACTAGGCAGATAAGGGAGGAACAGATCAGAGAAGCAACCCCATGGGCATATTTTGACGGGGCTTCACAGAACAACATAGTAGGAGCAAGAATGATTATCCATTTAAGTGAAACCCAGTCCTTAAAAGCTTATGTAGGGATAGGCATAGGGACAAACAATTTTGCAGAACTCTCAGGCTTAAAACTTCTTTTATGCTGGCTCATTCACAGGAACATCCTCATAGTTCAGATCTTTGGATATTCTTTATCTGTCATTAAATGGGTCAATGGACAAAGTAGATGCCACAATTATATGCTCATACCTTTGTTAGAAGAAATCCAGTCCTTGAAACTCTCTTTTAATGTGTTTTCAATTTGCCACATCTACAGGGAGCGAAACGTTACAGCAGACAACCTTTCTAAGGAAGGTTTACAGCAGGTTATGGGCAGTTGCAAAGTAGTGAAAGAAGATCATGGACAGATCCGTGTGTCGGATCAGCCACCTCACACTTAATATTTTACGTTTATCTTTTCAGTTCTAAAGACTTTTATGATATTTCAAAACACTTGGAAAACTAACTGTTTTTGAGACAAATGGGGGTCAAGTTTCACAACAGTTTTATTCTGAATGCTTTTTCTATTTTCGTTTTGGGCTGTTTTCCTCCTAAGAGGAGGCCCAGGAAATAGAAAATTGAGATCTCCAGATGGATAACATTTTTTGGACTATTTATAGATCTTTATAGGCTGAAAGCATAATTGTGTATTTATACGTTTTCAGTTGATACTTTAGCCAATTTTTGAGATGCAGAAAAGACTGTCTTTTTTGTAGCAGCTATATGAGAACATACAGCAAACGGAATGCCTTTGGCATATACTTGTAACTTTTTATGTTTAATAAAAATTTCGCTTTTTTCCTTGGAAAAAAAATATATATATAGCTTCAAGATTTTGTTGTAATGAAAAAATGATATTGTGTTTATAGTACAACTATAGTAAGCTCTTAGAAATTTTGAGCTTCTTAAGATTCTTCATCTAGATTTATAGTTTTCCTCCTTTTAAATACTTTAAATGTTTCTTTCTATAACTTTGAACCTACTAGAGATACACTTTCTCTTAGTCTCTTTAGCTCTTTTTCTATCATTCTTGGAGTTTCCAATGTTGTTTGACTGGAAACTGGCTCCTCAACCTCCTACAATGTATTCTATGCCCATTCTTCCTTATTGGCATATTTCTCAATTTCAAGTTTTCCCATATGCATATATCGTGCAGAATTCTGAGCAATTCTCATTAATGAGGTTACTCCTAATGAATAATATGAACAACTCAAACTCAACTTAAACTTCATGTGGCTTAATAACTCATTGGCTTCTTTTTCTACAACTCTAATGTTGGTTATGAATGGACCAACCTGTGCTTTCAATTTAAACTGAGCTTTTTGTTTTCTAGAAACTCAATGAACCTCATCCATGTTCATCATCTGTCTAATGTTACTCAAGTGAAAAAATCCTCATGGGGAGGAATAGTGGTTATTTATATGGTTGAAGCTCGGAGCCATAAATCCTGAGTTCAGTTAAATTCGTGTATAAATACCGGTCTCAAACTTTAGTTTGCTCACTCAGATGTAAAATTATTTTGATCTTCATCGAAACTCTAGGAGTTGCATCATTGTTTAAAAAACAAGTTGTTATATACAATAATTGATTGACAAAATCACTAAAATGAAACTCTTCATAGGTTTTTGTCACTAAAGATGTTCAATGGATCATTGACTGAGGTTTACCTTCAGCATCAAACTTTTGTAAAGGAAGGTTGAATATTCTTTCTTATTGATGATATAAGAATAAGTAAACCAAAACTTATTGATACTTAAATGATCCTTCGGCACTGAACTTTAAAAATTGATCATGAATTACATTGGAAAGAAACCGACTATAACTTAACATAATTGAAGGTTTTTTACCAGAAGAGAACATTGATAGAAAGCCCAAAATGAATTCATCAACCCATTGATCACTAGGATATCCTAATAGACAATTCATTAAGGAGATAACCTGCCTATACATCTCAAGAAACATTGCAGAGGGATAAGATGGGTTTGTTCTAGCTAATTCTGAGTTTTCTAGTAAAATTGACTCAAATATATGAGCTCTCTATGAGAAATAAACTTTCTGATATATTTCTATTATAACGTCAAAAGAAAAAGGGTGTAGAGAATTTTGAGGGTTTAGTTAGAGTGCTTGGAAAATTGACTCAGTTGCTATATGGAAAAGAGTTTCATTGTTCTGAGTGATTACAGCTCTTTGGCTAGCATAATATTGGGCTCCACACCAGGAGATGAATTCTGGAAAATGATGGGTTTGAGGGAAACAAAACTGGGGTAGTAGTGATTCCCAAAAATAGAATTCATCATTGGCGTCTTCGTATTTTTGAAATGCCCAATTGTGAAGTTTTTACAGGTCAAATTCACAATCGGTCTCTATAATTTTAAACTGAGTGTCCACTAGTGGGAGTTCGTTCAAGTTAATGATTGGGGGTAGCATAGGATTATCTACAGGCATTTTCGATTTTCCTTTATGGAAAGCCATTAGGAAAAAAAATTATTGAGGAAATTAATATACTTACCCAGAAATTATGACAGTTGGAGGTCGTTGTTTGTTTGGATTTTTCTTACAGTATTTTTTCTAAGAATTACAGTGACAGGAAGAATTGGGAAATGATTGATTTGAAAGGGATAACATTGTTTTATTAGGATCGAATAATGGTTTTTAGTTAACTTGACCATTATTAGCGCGGAGGATTAAATGCTAAAGAATGGTGGCAGGAGAAAATTAGTGGGAAAAGTCCATTTGCTAGTTTTGGAGGGAGGAACAATTTGTAGAAGATAAAAATGGTGGGAGGTAAAAGTGGCGGGAGATATGATAATGTGGGTGAGTATTTTGTAGGGGGGGTGGAGATGGTAAGAGGTATAGAGCGGAGGGGGCCACAATTGTTGAGCGATTGCCATGTAGGCAAGGCATGTTTTAAAGAATTAGCTTTGTGGACCCCCCCCTCCATTACCGTTCGAGAAAGCAGGGGGGTCCCCTTATTTGCCTAGGACCATTGATCTCGGTGAATTAAATATTAGCCATTGGAAAATACACACTTGTTAATCATTTGCGGGTGGCAGTCTCATGACCTTTTTACAAATTAACAAATTATTTTAAAACATAAAATGTAACAAACTATATTGAGCGGCATTTAAATGTTCTCGCTTTTCGAAAGGTGAAAAATCCATTTATTTTATTTATTTTTATTATTCCCTTTTCATATATTTCTTTTTCTTTTAATTTTTCTATCTTCTTTTATTTTCATTTATTTTTCTCTTTTTCTTATTCTTCTTTTTCTCTATTTTTTTATTTTTCTTTTATATTTTGAAAATGCAGGAAAAATATAGAAAATGTTATAAGGGTAAAAATAATCTACAACATCGGCTCCATCTGGGGACTACTTCCCCCTGCGAGATGTAGAGAACATGCTGATCCATGTGCCTTCTCCTTAGGCTATGGATTCTTTGTTGTGAAATCACACTTACTGCTGAAATTTAAAGAAAAATGGAAATTTACAATCGTGATAATTGCAAACATTTAATACTAAATATATTGCTTGAGGTATTTCCCATTGACTAGCAATGAGGAATGTTGTCCTTCCAGGTTTCATAAAATGAATGTATTGTTTCCCTTCACTTCTAGAATGTTGAAAGGTCCCAACCATAAATTTTAAAACTTTCCATGTTTGCCTCTTTCTTCTCTTCTAGCATCCCATCTCAACACTAGATCTCCTTGTCTGAAATCTCTTTCTTTAGCCTTCCTATCGAACAAACTCTTCACCTCGTCTTGATAATGTCAAAGTTTATGTTGAACTTCATCTTTGTCCTTATTCATCTCAATGATCTGATTGATCCTTCTTGAAAAATCATCTGCTTCTTCATATGACTCCTGAAAAATCTTTATAACTGGAAATGCTAATTGTGTAGGGGGGATACCTTTTGTCCCATAAACAAGTTGAAATGGAGATTTTCCAGTAGATATTTTAGGTGAAACTTTGTTTTCCCATACTGCATATTTGAGATTATTGTCCCAACTCCTTGTATGATTTTCTAATAATTTCTTGATGAATTTAATTAGACTTTTATTTGATGATTCTACCAACCCATTACCCTATGGATAATAAGGTGCAGAATGATATAATGTAATCTGATATTTTTGGTAGAATTTTATCATCTTGATACTATTGAAAGCTTGAGCATTATCTGTAACAATTTTTCTAGGACAACCAAATCTGAACAAAATGTTTTCTTCAATAAATTTTATCACCATTGTATTAGTTGCATTCTTAACAAGGATTGATTCTACCCACTTTGTGAAATAATCATTGGTTCTTAATATCTAGTTGTGTTGATTGTTGGAGGCTGGAATTATCTTACCAATGAAATCTAATCCCCATTATAAGAAAGGAGCTTCAATTGAAACTGGGACAAGGAGAAGTGATGTTAATCTCTATTTCCCTACAAATATCTGACATGGGATACAACTACTCACCTTTGCTCCAACCTGTGCAAACAAATTGGGCCAATAAAAATATTCTCTCAAAATTTTATATGCAGTTGCCTTCCAATCATAATTCCCTCCACAAATGCCTTCATGAAACTTCTCAATTACTCCTTCAGTTTCACTCTCGGTCAAACATAATAAGAGCATATTTAAAGGATCCTTCCAATACAAATTTGCATTGATTATACAACTTCATGGCCTTGAGTCTGAGGGATATACGCTGATTCTTTGTGAATTCAAGAGGATATTCAAAATCATGAAGAAAATGCATGATGTCTTTGTACCAATCTGAAAGTAAAAACAAAATCATTAATATGTAAAGGAAGAGGAACATGAACTGCACTCGAAGAAGGTTCTTATGGATTCTTCTCACCTAAAATATGAATAGGTTCTTATGGATTCTTCTCACCTAAAATCTGCATGATAGTGTTGATACCAAGTATTTTACAGTTTGATTCAGCTAAAATTTTAGATAAACTTTGTCCTTTCACAAACTTTGTAGATCTGATATCTAAATCAAACTCAAGTATCTTAGAAATCCATCTTCCCCTCTTTCCATATGTATCAGGATGTGTTGGGATTGTTTTTACTACGTTGTTAGGAACATAAGAAATTATAGGAGAATGTAAAATAAAAATCATAAATGCTTTCAAAGTTTGTACCCAAACGTAAGAATGTTTCTTTATGATGTCATATTTTAGTTCAGCATGTCTCATAACCTTACTAAAAATGGAAATTGATTGCTCATATTGATCGTCATTTCTTTCCAATAAAACAACTTCTATGTTAATATTTGAGGCAAAGGAGAAGATACTAAAAAAAATTGTGTAATCTGGACTAGCTAGCACTCGGGCTTTTGAAATTGCCATTTTGATCTGTGAAAAAGAATATCTAGTGTGTACTGTTCAATTTACTTCATTGTCTTTTCTAAGCATATCAGTAATATCTTTTGCAATCTTAGCATAATTAGGTATAAATCTTCTTAAAAAATTATATTTCTTAAAAAGTGACTGGGTTTCTTTTTTGTTTCTAAGTAAATTGATTACTTGAATTGTTGAAACTCTTTTTGGATCGATAACGACACCTTATTTTGAAATTATATGTCCCAATAGCTTTCCTTCTTTCATTGCAAAAAGTGACTTTTTAGGATTAAGATAAATCCCATATTTTTTGCATCTTTCAAAATCTTTCCTCAAGTGGTTCATGTGTTTATCATCAAAATCAAAAAACACAGTTAAACCATCAAGATAAATCACAATGAATTTATTTATCTTACAAGCAAATGCTAAATTCGTTGCTCTTTGAAATGTTGCTCCGGCGTTGATTATACCAAAAGGAATCTTGGCATACATAAATGTGCCCCATGGAGTTGTAAATGTTGTATTTTCTCTGTCTTCTTGACTAACCAGAATCTGGTTATATCCAGAAAAAACCATCTAACATTGAAATCATGTTAGAACTTGATACTCTTTGAAGTAATTGATCCATATTTGTTAACGGATAATTTTCCTTTAAAGACAATTTATTCAGATTTCTAAAGTCAACACATGGTCTTATTTCTCCATTTTCTTCCTAACAGGCACTAGGTTAGCTATCCATTCATAACATCTTAAGGGAACAATTATTTTTGCATCCAATGACTTCTTTACTTCTTTCTGAATTACTAGAAGCAAGACTAGATTTATCCTTCTTAATTTCTGTTGAAATGGTTTAGCTCCTAGTTTGAGAGGAATTTTATGCCAAATAATGGTTGTGGCATAGGTTTTCAATTCTTCATATGACCATGAAAATACATCGTTGTAATTCTTAAAAATATTTATACAATTGCCTTTCATTTATTGAGGAAGAGATGCCGAAATTTTAACATTTTTTATTTGTTCAGAGGTACCAATATTATAGTCCTAAGCATCTTCTTGTTGTGAATTTAGCAATGAAGTTTTTGAGACATCATTCTGATCAAAAAAAAAAACAATGGAAACCAATCCCTTTGGGATGTAATTATTTGATAATTGAATGATATCATGACTAGAAATTTTCTGTTTTAAATGTGAATTTGAATCACCCTCATTTGATTTGATTTCATCAATATTTTCTTCTTCAACATCTAAAGCAGAAAATTCATTGATTGCTTGTAAAAAAAAATCCACTGCTCATCATCTTTGAAAACTTGCCAATATTTCAAATTATCAAGAATGGAAGGTCTATATTTTACTTTAATTTGATAATGTAATTGAAGGAGATCAAGTACTTTGAAAGAACTTGCAGAAATTGCCAAAGCATCAACATAGATATTTTCTTCTCTTAGCATTGATGTGATAGTGAACGCTTGAAAATAATTTTCTACGCAACCCCAAACTTCATTTCTATAAGCTCTGATTCTAGGATGCTTAGTTTGAAAAAAAATTGTGATATGTTTTACAATCAACTCTTAATCACCATATACTGACAAGTTTTGAACTTTCAGATTCTTAGCTAACTTCAAACCTAAAATTAGTGCTTCATATTCTACTGCATTGTTTGTGACTTCAAAATCTAATTTAAATGATTGGGTTATATTTTCCTTATCACAAGAAATGAGTACAATTCCAGCCCCAACCCCATATTTATAAAATTCTCCATCAAAATACATTTTCCAAATGTCAATGTTCTAAAAGTGAGGTATATTGACAATTTCTTTAATGTTGATTTGACGATTTTTAAGATCATTAGCAGTCAATAAAGCATCCAAAACTCTGATCAATTGCATAAATGGGATGATTAATTGCTTGAGTTTCTTTACATATTGTATTGATAAATCTTACTTCTTTGTATAGTCTTAAATTTTCACCTCCATAAATTGGGATTGTAGCATATGACATGTCCATTTGCAGACTTCCTCCCAACTTAGCACAGAGGGATCTTGACAACAACATTCCAAATTTTTGGGGAATATATGTAACAACTATGTCCAAGGTTATACTTTTCACAAGTATCTGAGCAAGTGTTACAACTAAATCCTTAATTAATCCTCAGCAAGGTACTTTCTTGGAATAAAAAGTATACAGATCATGATATGGTCTAGTGATTTATAATTGAAGTTGATCCATGATTACATTAGGCATTAGATTATGGGAAGCGCCAAAATATAACATACAATTGTATAAAAGTTAATCATGAATTTTCAATGTGACATAAAAAGGAGGTACACTTTCATCAATAATATCTGAAATAGGACCAAAAAAACTGAAGTTTTTTCATCCTTTAAACTAATGACATCCCCATCTGCATCAACACTTGAAGATTGAATCCATTTAGAGAATTGGTGTTTATAACCTGGATTTTTGGGGAGTTCGGATAATGGAATTGGAATTTTAACTCTTTCTAACTCTTTTTCAACATTAAAAATAGTTGGAATAGATTTTCCAACACTATGTTGTTCTTGTAACAAATATTGTGGTTGAACTGATGATGTTTGTGTTTTGGTTGTTTTTACTTGAGGTTCATCAAAGCTAACTTTTTTGACAGGTCTACGAGGTCTTGGTCTAGGTCTTAAGTCATACCTTATATTTAGTTCAACAATGAGGAATTCAAAAAAATATTGATAATTGGAAATTTGGGAGGTTTCTTGGTTTTGAATTAAAGATTGATATTTACCGATTGGAATAATAGCATTCTGAGATTATGGATCTTCAAAATAAATATCATTTGTGGTAATAGAACAGTTTCTTTAGGGTCTTGATCATCAACCATTAAGGAAGGTTGAATTTGCTTATCATTATTTGGTCTTTGCAAAATTTGAGGTTGAAAAGGTCTTCTATATTGAACTTATGTTCTATTTGCAACTTGTTCGGTTATTCTAGGTTGAGCTTCCATTCTTGAGATTTTATTAAACAAATTTCTTAGTAGAGAGGTTATTTCATCAATTTTGTGTTCTTCATCTTTAGTTTTTAATGATGAGGTACTTTCCTCTCTATATTTCATTTTCTTTTCAGTGTTTTATGCCTTTGATTTCAATTTACTAGATGTTGACCTATAAGCTTAAACTTCAATTGCATTAGTTTTCATGTCTGCTAAAGTTTCATCTTTTCTCTCTCTAAGAATTATAGCAAAATCATCTTCAAATTCTTTGGAAAACCTAACTTTAGCTGCAGGAATTTGAGGTTTACAATTTGGGGGCATCTTGTTATAAATTTTATTGAATCTCTTAACCAAATCAGCAATAGGTTCACTAGAATTCCTTCTCAAATCTTCAATTTTTTTCAAATAGTAAACATGATCCTTTTTTATTCCCCACTAATTCTTGAAAATGTTTATTAGTTCATCTCATGAATTAATACAAATTTCTTGTAGTTTTCTGAACCATATTCTAACATTTCCTTCTAATGGTTGAACAAAAAGTCTTGTGTAAACATATTCATGCTCAATATTCATGTTGTCAATAAAATATAGAAATGCAGCCAAGTGGTCTTCAGCAGATGGCCCCCTTTCTCCATTAAATCTAGGTAAATGTTTCAAATACCCATCAAAAAAAGCATGAAGTTGGGCTACTGGTGGAAGAACTAAAGTTGCATATTGTTCTGCCACAATTGGTTGAAAACCATCCATCTGATGTTGTAATGAAACTATCTTTTTTGGAGAAACAACTTTACTGGAAAATGGTTGTGATGGAGGTTTAGGTTTCTAGAAAAAATGTGTATTAATAACCAATTTATTAACTTCAAGTAAAACCTTTTCAGGATCTTCAAAACCTAGAGGATTAATATAGATACTAAGCTCCTCTTCAAGTCTAGCAGAAGTAGAGGGACAAGTATGTACAACAGAAGATTTGAAATCAACTAGTTTAAATTCAAGTGGCGAAAGTTTAAGATCTTATTCACTGCCAGAAATTATAAATCGGAATAGGGAAGTTCAAAGGTATCAAGTTGATGAACTAACAATGTAGTTTGAAAATCAACTCCTCTAGAGAGGAGTTCTAAAAATTTTGGAGGAAGAATTGATAATTTAGCAGGTAATGGAGTTGATTGAGAAGGGTCAGATTGTGAGGATAATTCAAATAAAACAGAGGCAGATGTAACAAGAGAGGCTTCTAACCTACATCTAATAGATGCAATTCTAACTAGTCTCTCTAGATCTGATAAATGAGAGAGAAGCTTTGGATCTTACTGAGATCTGGTATGCCTGCGTAAAGCCATATTTAATATGTGAAGTCATCAGGTGAAGGATTTTAGCCTAGTGACCTCTTATTCACCATTAAGAGGAAAGTATGATCATTGTCCCAGGGAAAACAAAATTCAACCTAAATTCCCCGGCAGTGGTGCTAATCTATTGTTGTATCTTTCTAGACAGTTCTACACAAGGGAACTCTGCCAAAGCATCTAAGTAAGGTTTTGATTCAAGTGGATGACCAATGCATTAAACCCTTAAAAAGATTCAATTTCTAAGTATTTCTGAGAAAACTAAAGGGTTGATTTTCATTCCTAACATAATTAATCTTTAAATTGGTTTGAAAATAAGAAATTAAGAAGGTATATAATTGTTAAATAATGATATTAAACATTTAATTATCATATACAATAGATATGTGTAGAAGTTTTCTACAGCTAAACAATACACATCCAAGAGATGATGAAAGGAAAAAATTAAAAGATTTAGAGGAATTAACTAAGAAAAATTTTCAATTAATTAATCTATTTAAATAATTATAAATTTGCAGATGCTTTCAGGGAGATTAACTTTCAATCTAGCCTTGCCCAAACTTATATGTTACATTGAACATGTGCATAAATAAATATGAAAAACATAATTGATAATAAAGCAAACTCACATAGATACATAAGCTCAAAATGAATCTAGAATCCTTCAATTATCTTCGGAAATAGCCTTGAACGTTACAATCATGTCATTGGATCATTACAAGAGTTCAACCCTAAATTCTTCGAATTACAAAATACTTATAGAATCTAATTCAAAAAATATCTTAGATCTAAAAATAAAATTTACTACAAAATGAAATAATATCTTAAACTTTTTTGGATATACAAAAATAGAACAAGAAAGTATCTATTCTAAACCGATT
This sequence comes from Pinus taeda, assembly GCA_000404065.3. Lineage (NCBI taxonomy): Eukaryota > Viridiplantae > Streptophyta > Pinopsida > Pinales > Pinaceae > Pinus > Pinus taeda. The sequence goes on from APFE031488507.1 coordinate 101,731, forward strand.
TGAAAAATCAGCAAACAATTTAAGGGTGTTGTTTGATGATCGATGCCTTTAACTGAATTTTCTATTTCTTGCTTCTTCTTTTCAGCTTACTGCTCCTTATTTCCCTATGAATGGTCATTGAATTCCTTTCATTTTGTTTTACTCGATGATTTCAAGTAACTTATCCCATCATTTGTCATCTAGGTAATTTTTTTACTTTCCTATATGCCTCATCAACTTCTATGTATTTTTCAAAAGTTGGCCTTGTTAGGTTCCTATACCAATAGGAGTCATAATTTTTTAATGACTAAGATTAAAACTTGTAATATGTACATACCTTTGCTTTCTGCAAATGTTTTCCATATTGAAGAATTAAAAAATGTAAAGAGGGTATGTCCTAAAATAATAATCAAAGGACAAAAAGAATAAGAAAAGGTCCAAAAAAAAGTGAAAATTATGAACCCCAAGAAAAGGAAAAAGACCATGAAATTGAGCAAACCAAAATGCCACTACTATTTAATTTTATGCATAATAATGATTGGGTGCAGCTTTTTATTCATGCCACAATCCATGGTAATCAAACTATTTAATCTTGATTATGCCATGCTTTAAATTTCATGTTGATAGTTAGAGAATAAAATCTGATCAGACTGTTTAATCTTGGTAGATCATTAGATAGGTAGAGTAAATAAGAGGAGCTCAATTGTTTAATCTGAGCCCTTGGATGTATTAAGGTTAGATTTAGTTAGTTTACTATTGTAAAGAGAAAGAAAAATGTTTGATAAGGGTTTACTAGCTCAAATGCACCCTAATAAAGAGAAGTGAAAATCGTAGGATGAGTAGATGGGTAAGTAGAAGAAAAGTTGCAAAAGTATGATGATTGATCAGGCAAAAGCATATTTATCATTCTGTTATAGCTCCAAATCTCACCAGTATGGTTTGTGATGCTACAGCCATGGCCTAGGGCAACCCCTCCTTCCAGACCTGGTCATATATCTAAAAAACAGTGTTTTATTC